>AWYD02000215.1:0-70108 GCA_000504365.2 Pseudocercospora pini-densiflorae CBS 125139
TAGAATTATATAAAGATTAAGTACTAAAATAGAAGATAGAAGAAGCTACCTATATTAGTGTGTGAAAGAGGCCTTGGCACTTGGTAGTGCTGACTAATCCACAACACCTACTTCGTCGTCTGAGGTTGAATCGCAGAGGATGATCCTTGGCTTCAGGCACCTTTGACCTTCTCCCAATCAAGCATAGCATAACTCCTCTCGTCGGAGGTGGAGGATGTAATATAAAGCTCATCAATGCATCCTCTTGGCAGTAGTGCTGCTCTTCACAGCCACAAGCATCGGGTGGCACGAAGGATTCATGCATTCTGCTTCTGGTAGTGACAGCCTATCGGACTTTGACTACAACAACTCAGTGACATAGACCGACATCCGCTTGCCGGCTTGTCCACAGCTAGTTGCTCTGCGCCACGTGAAGTGATCTCTATTTTTATGGTGTCGAGCGTCACAAATATCAGCATTGACAGGCCATGAAAGCCTTTAGTACACGCTTCCGAAGGTATACATTAAACCCATACTCTCTTGCTCTTTTGCCTTCTTCAGCGCGATTCACAAACCCCACAATGATACGTTCTCTTCTATCAGCGTCGCTTTTCGCAGCATCAGCATCAGCTCAGATTTGCAGCATTGAAGGAGCCGAAGGAGGAGGATTTGGGCCCAGGAGTGGCTTCGATAACCTCATCCAGAACGCGAACCACAACCCGAACGCAACCAGCTCTGTCACATTCAACTTCACCACCACAGCTTCCACTGGAGGCACTTTCATTCAAGAGTGGACCTGGAGAGTCAACATCAGCGAAATCGCGCCACCCAACAGCTCCTTTCTAGGCAGCGGTGCCTTTGGAAATGAACCCGACCTTGGCGACCACCCTGCTTTCACAAACACTGTTTATGATCTTCAGTGGCCTGGTGGGGAGAATTTGAACGATTACCTCCACAACGCTACCAACAATGCCACTGGAGCAGGAGGAAAGCTGTGTTTTGCTAGAGTTGATCTCTCTGGACTGCCGCACAACGTGACAAACAACTACCGGGAGAGCGACAATGGCGACTGCTCGAATGCGTTGGGCGCGGAATGTGTTTCGGCAATACTGGCCAACATGGCACCCATAAGCAATTCGGGCAGATGTCCGACGGCAGGTGATCTCTCAGACATACCTGAGTGCGCAAGTACAACTGGTGCTGCTAATTGCGGTATTGGGTCGTTCGCTTATGGTTGGTCTCCTCGCCAGAAGTACGTACCAGGCATTTCAGCTGACAAAATTCGTGCAGAATATGGTAACTCAACTGAGACGAGCCGCCTTAATCAGACACTCCTCGATCAGTGGAAGGCTGAGGACAATCTCACGTATCCATACGAAAGCGGTTCGCCTGTCTTCTTCCGGTCTTCAGGCGCACACCGCGGAGGAAATCTGACCTGGTACGAGGAGTCTGGCCAAATTCTCCAAGCAATCATCCTCAGTGGCGCATCCCAGCCGACTATGGTATGTCAGAGGGTAAATAAGACTGCTGCCGCTGTGGAATCTGGTAGCGGTCAGGACAATGATTCGAGTGGAGCAGGAGCCATTGAAGGCTCAAGTATGGCAATTTTCGCTGTTGCAGGATTGACAACACTCTTTGCAGTGCTATAGAAACCCCCTCAAGCCTTGTGCTCATTTGCAGTGATATGCTTCCCATGTCCAAATTCTTTCGATGTCTTCCAAAGTCTTTCTATTGCGCCAAGCCAAGTCGTTGTGGTCGCAGTTTCGATCGCTGAGCCACGCATTTGTCACGGCGTCGCATGACAGAATTTCTTGGGCTCCGGGATAATTAAAGGTCGAAGAGCGACTCGCTGATGCGTACGGGAGTGAACGTGCAGCTGTTGTTGGAAAGGGGAATGGGAGGCGTGATTACTTTCTCCAATCGCTGTCGTCCTCGTCTCGCGTCAGAAGTTTCTTCTTGGCTTCCTCCGCCCTTTCATTCACGATGCCATCGCGTCTTCCATCCTCATAGCATCCTCGGGCAACAAGGAGTTCTGCTGGTTCTATGCACGCTGGTTCACGGGGTCGCGTCGCAGACATGTGTCTGTACACGATAAGAATCCAATGTCGCTCTTTCTTCACACACGAGGGGCTTTGACTAGTAATCGATCACGTCGAGGAGAGATCCTGTCGTTGTCAACGAGACTGAATCGAAGCACACTCCACGACTCTTATGAAAATGTCCGCCTCGCAGGGCGACCATTCGACTGCAGATGTGGAATGCTTGGAACTTGAATCTGGCTGACATCGATTTTCAGACCATTGGATCGCACAAAGAGCATTGCACCCTGTTGAGTCCGCAGCGAGCAAAACTACGGAATCTATTCGCCATCGCCAGATCCAGTGCCAGGCTCTCGGCCATTCTCGCTTGTATGCGACAGCTCTATATTTTCAATGAGGATAGAAGCGCAGAAGAGCTGGAGTCGCTGGTACCGCTAGGCTTTCAATGGCGACGATGAACGACTTGCTTTCGTGTTGGCTATAACGCGCACGGGCATAACGGAAGAGATGAGGCCCGATTTTGCAGATATGACGCAAGGCCTGACAGGAGATGGGACAGCCAGCGCCCAAGCGATTCTGCATCTCCGAGTCTGAAGAAAGCTGCATCCATTCCTGGGCAAGGCATCGGCTTTTCAAGATGTGTTCTGGAATATGCCGACATGCAACCTTCTTGAATATATTGCAGAACATGTCTTGGTACTTCAATCTGCGGTATGTACCGGCTACGGTAGGGCTCGGCTCAACATGTTCAATGGCAGGCATTTCGTGGCTGATAGAAATGTGCAGCGAGCTGGAGCGGTAGTGCCAGTGGGCATTGGTAATGCCACACGCGCCAAGCGATCTGGACAGCACTCCTAAGTATGCGACAATAGCTATTGTTCTTGGAGCTACCGCAGCTCTTGCGGATGTTCCACTCATTGTCACAAGCTTTCACTCATCCTGCCTGCATGTGGCTGGGGTGAGGTTGAAGTCGGGGCACAATCACTATTCATCACTATTGTCACAAGCGCAAGCGGAATACAAAATGTCACCTGGATATTCGCTCGAAATGCATCTTGAGCGCCTTTGGACAGCACTTATTTCTACTTTCATCGCAACCTAATATCTTAGACAATCTTCCATCGCCCTCTCACCGACCGCTTCCAAAGCCAACACTATCCATCCCGAGCAACGCCATCACTATTCATCCAGAAGAACTAGAGGCCAGATGACACGCCCGGAGACCAAACTCCAGCATCCTTGCGCATAATGCGAGCGGCCTCCAGATTTGCAAACATGGCCTCTCAACAACAGTACGACGAGTTCATGGAGAAGACTATTGAAGAGTACGATCTCAGCATCGACGAGTATGCTGCCCACTTGTCCGGACGGAATTGCGAAAGGAGCATCAGGATTCTTGATGCGATCCAAGTCACTGATCAGGATGGATTTCAGCAACAGACCGAGAACAACGAGACACTGTGGCTGGTCGAATATGATGGAGCCAACGATGTAGCTCACGTCGCACGCTACGAGAACACCGAGAAAGTCTACTCTACGCCAGGAGGAATTTTGCAGCAGTGCGCACGTCCATCTTACGCCGCCATGATGCAAATCCTCTCCGGAAATCGATACCTCATTGACCAAACAGCGCAGAAGGAGAACGCTCGACAAAAGAAGCGTACAGCAGGCGTTCGCGACGGCTTTTACGAATCAGATGGTGTGTACAGATTCACACGAGAGATCAGGCTGCGCACCCTTGACAGAACTACGGTCACTCTTTGCAAAGGCACTGAGTTTGATGTTATGTCGACCGCACTGCTATCCACGAAGTCCATCATACGATTTGGCACTGACGAGCAGAACTTCGCAATTCTCACAGACTTGGAGCTTGCTACCCACGCTATCCAGGCGAAGAACAATCAGTCGCTCAACGAGTACGGTGGCGAGGCGATGAACCTCGCAGTCAATGATTGGCTGGAGCGAAAGCTTTTCCTTGTGCTCAACGATATCTACGCGGTAGGTGGAAGTGCGAGATCGGTCTGCATCACAAGAGGGCAATGCGTGCAGCAGTACGTTGCTGCGGAGAATGGCCTTCTCTACTTCGCTGCCGAAGGTGATCGACGATTCGTCGTTGACCATTCAATCGTGCTCCACGAGATGGAAGAGATCCCCGTTGAGTCTATGGCCCTGTCGAAGGCGGCTGCATTTGCGGTGTACCCTTTCACCCCCATGAAGCCACACACGCTGCACAACGACCAAGTCTCCCTGGCAGAGATTCATGCACTAACTGACGAGGGAATGATTCTACCGAAGAGTTCTACATGGATGCCAATGATCTCAAGAGACAGAAACCCGTTGCGAATAGACTACTACTTTGGCTATTGGGTCTTCGAGCGCCAAGAGGACATCGAAAAGGCTCGGGCTCGTGGCCTGAGCTGTGCTACTGACGTTGCAAATGATGGCTGCCGCGGCGTACCTGGTCTAGGCGAGATCATGATCGGCTGGCAACCTGGGGAGCTCGATGCTTCTCAAGCGCCGTTTTTCGCCAGCGTCTATGTCCACATTACGATGATCGATCGGCGCCGCATGTTCTGGTTTGGCAAAGAACCAGCGAATCCTGACGAGACTCCGGTGTACACTGGATCAGACCCATACGCTCATGAGCGTGGTGGAGCGCAAAATGTTGCATTGGATAATAAAAGGCAAGTCTTCTCATACGACGATCGAGCCGCGCCGACAGAGCGGGAGATTTCGAAACAGATGCAAGATCGCCAGGGATATTTGGCTCGAAATCTGGACTTCCCAGCTGAATCTCTCCGAGTACCTACTACTGCCGCTGCTCAACAGGCGCAAGACGCAATCCTGAAAGCATCCAATCGAAACGTCCAGATTGGGCGACCCTTCGCTATGCTGCATCCTGTCAACGAGACAGCGGGAATAAATCTACGGACATCATTCCACCCTGCGTATGTCGACCTCGCGCGCGGCGAGAAGATGCATGAATCTGTGTATCTCTTCCATCGACATTCCTCCCTTCTCGACGACGTCTATGCCAATAAAAGCAAGAAATTGGCCATCCGCGACCAACACCTTCCACTTCTCAGCGCGAATGGAGAAGTTACTCGCACCTTTGTCGCTAAGCAGAAAAAGTCAGTGCAAGAAATTACGCTACGGGACTGCCCCTTCCTGCCACAATGCATTGCACCTGACGAGGATTACACCCTTCTTCGTGTCTTTTTCGACTTCTGCAAGGACGCGGAGCAGATTGCGGGCCGCATGAATGAAGCCGTACGTCCATACTGGAATTTGTCGAACAGTCACAAGGTCAATGAGGAGATGTGGCTCCGTACCAAAGGCAGCGACGAGGCACCAACGAATTTTGGTGGCAAGCCCGACGAAGAGACGCTCGCCGCCGCCAAAGGCAGGGTGAATCGAGACAAGATCGTGAAGCATCGACCGATCAAGAACTCTCACAAGCAGCGCAACACTCTGCGAGGTATCGCATCAGGCCTCATCGATCCGAGAAGACCTGCGAATGTACAAGTTCGGGATGTGACCGGTCAGTGGGGCCTCAACTGGATCGACTTTCCGCCCACCAAGTCTCACGTCGAGCGGCTTGTGGAGTGGCAGAAGTCAGTGAACAACTCGGCTCTGAAAGCGAGGAGGGACATGATCAAGGCGCAGTCAAAAGCGGGCGGAAACTGAGGTCTGGGGAGATTCTAGCATATGATTGATGTATTCGGTGGTCGATTCTTGCGTTTCCATGTAGTTTAGCTATCTGGTTTTCGCATGTCTTCCGGAACTGCGATTTTGTTGCTATTGCTTCAGCCAATTGACATAGATACAAGCTCGGGAGGAAATACAGCACCAAACGTAGAACACAAAGCATCAGGGTGAACTTGCAAGGCGATTTTGCTTCTCACGCTCAGCTCAGAAGTCTTTCAGCTGCCCGCGGGCAACGAAGCAGTGGTGTTGAGGCTTGAGTTCAACTCGTTGGGTGAGGAATCTGGAGATGCGGCGGGTGAGGTGAGGTGAGATAGCAGCGATACGTACCCGCGTACCAGCGAACTCTCGGGAAAGCATGGGAGGAGGAGTTCGGAGTGCGAAAGCTGGCCTCTACGCTGGGAACCATGGGATGTGGGATGATGGTAGTGTCGCTGTCAGTGTATGGTATTGATCATCTTGCACAGTGTGTTCGTTTTGACGTGAACGTGCTGTTGATCAAGTCGTTACAATCCAAATAGTCATCGCCTCGTCTCGGTGGCAGCGCGTCATCGGCGAGCTTGGACTATTTTTGTTGGCGCGCGGTATCATCAGGGCTGTCACACAGAAAGTCCGACTGCTGACCGAAGCTCAACCACTTCCAAAGGATAACGACTCGATAAGAAAGCAGTTCATCTGCGACGCTCACCGCCGCCGACAAGCATCCCGCCCAATCGAAGATCGACTCTCTCACGGCATCCCGCGGCAACATATCGCCATATCGCCCAAAGCATTCTAAACCACTCGCGTTTCGAGGCAGAGCATGCGCGACTAGCTGCGATCTAATCGATCGGCATTCAAACATTTTTTGACTTTGACGATTAAAGCACCACCATGGCCGGCTCGCAGCAGGAACGTCCGCCTACCTCGGTCTGGGTAGAGGAAAAGGGCAGCTACAGGAATTTAAGTACCATTTCGATGCGGCCGCTGTGGACCTCCTGTCGCGAACACTACCAGCAGCAGGTGAAGAACAAGTACACCTACGATCAGTGGCACAGCTCGCCCTGTAACAACGGTGGCATTATCAAGAACACCAGTCGCAGCAACAGCAGCAGCTCGCAGCCTACGACAAGAAGACCACGCTTCTTAACCCTCAATTCGCTCCCTCGAATGCCTTCACCTTCGCCAGAGAGCAAGCGCAAGATGCTTGGCTCACCCTTCTTGCGATTGCCTACGGAGATTCGCCTGCAGATATATGCGCTCCTCGTTCTCCCAGCGAGACCGACAGACCTGTTGGCGTCCTACGTAAAAGTGTCTTCAAGCACTCAGGACTATTTTGACTACGACAGGAAGCAGTTTGGTACCGACAGAACATCGCAAGAGCAATTGCAGAACCCAACGCTTCATATACGAACAATCGAGCCTTCCATCTATAAGCAACGCCATGGGGAGCAGCCGCAACATGCCAAGAGTAGTTACAGCGTTCGAGCTGATCGCTTCCGAGCGCGATGCATGCAGACCACCTACCATTGCGTGAACAATCCGCGCATCGAAGGTAACCTTGGCATACTGCGCGCCAACAAGCAGATTCACGCCGAGGCTTGTGAGCTTCTATACTCCAGCTACACTTTCGACTTCGACACACACGTGGAAGCGATCCTTCCGTTCCTCTCCGATCTCACACCTTTCGCACGAAGTTGCATCAAGAGCATGCGAATTGTAAAACGCGCGATACCTTATCTGAACGAATTCGACAGGTGCGAATGGGCGAATGCTCTACGATACATTACCAGCCCGCATAGCAATATCAATCTCCGACATCTTGAGCTAGGAGTGGTCGCTGGCCGACCTGGGCAAAATGGCTGGGATCGTGTCGCGAAATACTCGGCAACAGACTTCAATCTGCTGTGCGAAATGGAGGGCATGGAGTGGATGCAATATCTGCTTGAAATGGAAGGCCTGCACGAGTTGGATGTGCAGGCTGTGATCGAGCATTGCCCTCCAGTGACGAGCTCAACAGCCATGGCAAACTACGTTCGCTTCTCAGCAAGTGTAGAGAGCGGCTTCTCGGAATTCTTGAAAGGAAGACTGCTTGTCCCGGTGGCAGCTTAGACATTGGAAGTCGCATTGGTAACATCCCGACTCTTTTCGTGGGTGGTGTATTTTGGCTATTGTACGGCAGTGTGCAGTCGCGTGGCCCGGCTCAAGGCTATGTAATTACGAGGACATGGATGAATCTCAGCTGATGTTTATGATCGATTGTGTGGCGCTACTCAAAGTGAAGTGAGGTTGCAATAAGAATGAGCCGCTTATGGCGCACAGTTTCCCAAACTGAAAAGGAACCTTCTTAGGACGATTCTGATGTCCACGCACTCTACAATCTGACATCCTCTATGACTTGTCTCGTTGTGCCTCGACACAGGTCGAATGCGATTCCGATACTCCTGTCGTCTCGTCCACGTGACCAGAAGTCGGCAACCTTAACCTCGACTTTTGTGCGGTTCATTCCATTTCTTTCTCACAACCACTAAGATGGGCGATGCTGGCAACATAGACGCTGACGCATCACCGACACCACGGTAGGTGCTGATAATCGCAGCTATCATCTCATTGACCGCTCTGATCCCTCTTCACCAGCATACTTGAACTTTTCACGGAAGCCAGAAAAGATGGCAAAATTCTCAACATTTCTGCTCCGATGGTCCGCTACTCAAAACTTCCTTTTCGCCTTCTAGTCTCTCAGTATGGCGCCGACATCATCTATACTCCCATGATGCTGGCGCATGAATTTATCCGTTCTCAGACAGCCCGGGATTCCGATTTTACAACTCATCCTCTGGAGCGTCGAGAAGGCAAGATCCTCATTGCGCAATTCGCCTCTTCAGAGCCAGAGGAACTTGCACGCGCAGCCGATCTTATCAGCCCTTGGGTCGATGGCGTGAATCTGAATTGTGGATGTCCGCAAAGCTGGGCGATCAAAGAAGGAATCGGTTGTTCTTTGATGGAGGAACCAGAGAAAGTGGCGGAAATGGTGAGGGCCACGAAGAAAAGATTGATGGGAAGAGGAAAAAGTGTCAGTGTCAAAATTCGCATCGACAAAAATCTGGAGAAGACGATTGACTGGGTACGCATTGTCCAGGATGCGGGTGTCGACTACATCACTGTTCATGGAAGAACGAGGAGTCAGAGATCAAGTACGCCGCCAGACTATGCTGCCATTGGAAAGTTGAGAGCATATATCAGAGTGCCGATGGTGGCCAATGGAGATGCTTATTCGACAGAAGATGTGGTAAGGATTGCAGCAATGACAGGCGTGGATGGAGTCATGGCTGCAAGAGGACTGATCGAGAATCCAACCATGTTCGCCGGGTATTCACTTCCTTCAGGAAGAAGTGTTGGCCGTTTCCTGCAGTGGGCAGTCAGGTGTCCAATCCCCTTCCCATTGGTCCTGCATCACGTTTACGAGATGACTGCAAAGATGGAAGGCATGACTAAAAAGGAGAAGAAGAGGCTGATGCAGTGTGGAGACCTGGTGGACCTGATTGATTTCGTAGAGCAGAAATGGGGACTCGAAAGATGATGGACGGCACCTCGAAGATCATCCTTATCGAGCTGGTGCCAGGGCTGATCAAGCTGAGGTCGAACCGAAGAATTCCATGCAAGGGCATGCATTGGCCAGCGCGACACTCAATTTATCGACGATTCACGAGCGTAGCACACGTCTTGGCTCTTGGCATTCAGCCCGGACTCGAGCTCCACAGCCTATGTGCTACATGCGGCTGAATGAAGGCTACTTGCTTTCCTTGTCGGGCAATCCGCCGTAGACCAAGGTTCGTGCCTGACATCTTGCACTTCTCTTACTGTTGCGCAGCACACAACATGACTGGCACCGGATTCGTTCGACGACTCGTCGTGCTAGGAACGCATGTGCTTTTCAGTATGGCCCAGGACAACAAGACATGCTACTTCCCGGATGGCCTGCCAGCAGAGAACCAAAATCAACTAAGACCTTGCGACTCTGATCCAAATGTGGAAAGCGCCTGCTGCATCAAAGACGCGGTGTGCTTATCAAATGGTCTTTGTTACCAGCAAGACGATTGGGGAGGTCGACTCACAAGGAGTGGCTGTACGGTCTCAGACTGGTCTGAAGGAAAGTGTTCAACATATTGCAAAGACGGTCAGCCTCCCAGCATTATGATCGAGACAAGACATGATCTGACTTCAAGCAGTAGCAAGAGATGGCGGGATAAATGTGATATTGGCGAAGGGTAATGGCAAGCCAAACGGTGGAACATTTTGCTGCGGCCCCTTCAATACCACGACTGAGCAATGCACAACTTCAACGGACGAATACGGCCTTGACCCATTCAGTATCGATCGCGGCTATGTCTTGTTTCCGAACACATCCCTCACGCTCGAAGACTTTGCTACAGCCCATGGACTCGTCAATGATGGAATCACAACAAGCACATCGTCGGCTAGCAGCAGTGCGACCTCTTCGCCTTCCGAGGGCAGTGATCTTGGCTTAGGCGTTGGCTTGGGCATTGGGCTGGGTCTTCCGCTGCTCTTGGCTGTGGGCTGCTGCTTCTGGCTCTGGAGGAAGAACAAAGGGCTGGTAAATCAGCTTGGTGAAAAGCAACAAGCGGATCAGTATAGCCCAGCATTTCAGCCACTCGGCTTCGCCCAGGCACCGCCTTATGAACAACGTATACATGCAGGACCAAAGATGGCAGTACCTTCAACTGAGCTTGCTTTCCAGCAGCCAATGCCAGAGTTATCGCACGAACAGGAGCGCCAGGAGCTTGATGCCCAGAAGTGAGTCGAACCAAGCCCACGACATGGGTGAGCGACATTTCTCTATCTTCGGCTAAGGCACTGTGAGAAAGCGACCAGTATTCTGGCACATAGACCTAATCTGAGAGCGCTTCTCCAATACGCAATTCGTTCGCCACGTTTAGGCGATAATCAACTGCTTCTCCTTCTTCAAAGTCCTCACAGCGTCCACAGAAATATTCAAAATCTGCGAGACGACCGGAGCAGGAGTCAATGCCAGCCACTGCGTCAACGAGATATCTGCAACTCGATCAGCCTTGAAAATCTCGATCCATATCAGATCCTCTTCATCTGAAGTATTAATCAGATAGTGACCAGAGTTGTCAGGAAATACCGCAGTATCACCTGCAGCGAAATCAAAAGTCCGAGCATTCGTATTGCCAGCG
The DNA here is from genome assembly GCA_000504365.2 of Pseudocercospora pini-densiflorae CBS 125139. NCBI lineage: Eukaryota > Fungi > Ascomycota > Dothideomycetes > Mycosphaerellales > Mycosphaerellaceae > Pseudocercospora > Pseudocercospora pini-densiflorae. The sequence goes on from AWYD02000215.1 coordinate 10,922, forward strand.
AAGACTGTAGCTCGAGCCTGGCCCTGAGCGAAGAAGACCCACTCTTCAGCCGTGGGGTGCCAATGCAGCTCTCGCAACCCACCGGGCTTGATGGTGACCACTGAGGCGGCAATCGTAGTGGAGATTGGAAAGCTGCGAGAGTCGAAAATCTGGATCGTGCCGCCTCCGCCTGGTGCTTGGATGGGTGTAACGTCTCTGGAATGTATCACATAGGAACTGCTCTTGTTCGCTGAAAGATCGCCATACGGATGATCGATGCCCTCCGAAGAGACGTTGCCAGCAGCGATGTATGGATTTGGCGAAGGCACGGAATCGAAGAGCGATGCATTGACACCAAAGTTCTTCGCCAAGATGTCCTTCGGCGTATGCGCGATCCAGTCATCGACATTGAATGTTGTTGCCGTTGCTTCGAAATTTCCGTCATCAAAGACAAGAAGGTACTCGTTCTCATCATCAAGTCCCTGGATTACATGTGCCGCACCTTTGGGAAAGTACCAGATGTCGCCAACTTCCAAAATGTCCCATGAATTCTTGCCATCTTCGTCGACGGCTCCGAGCGCTACTCGTCCGGAATACACAAAGCCCCACTCGGCAACACGGTGCCAGTGTAGCTCACGAGCCGCGCCCTTCTTGAGATGCTGCTGAGCTCCCGCGATATCCTTGCTCGATGGCAGGTCTTGAATGACTTGCTCACGAACCCAGCCGCCTTTAAGCAAACGCGTCTTGGAATCGGAGAATCGCCACTTCAGATTTGGTACTAGACCATTATCTGTTGGTTCCTGCCCCAAGTTACTGGGGTTCTCGATATCGATGCGATTATTTGTGCCACCTATGAATCTGAGCATGGAACGGAAGGATCACTCTCGTCTTGCAAGCTTACCAGAAATGATGGACCCTTTACCACTCGTGCTGCTGTAGGGCTGTCCGCCAGCGAAGGCACCTTCAGCATAGCCTTCCACCGTCGTATCGGGCCCTGTTGAACCGATGGTCTGCTCGGCCTCTTGTCTCGTCTCAAGCCTGAGATGTTTCGATTCAGTGCCGAGGCCGCGCCTGAAGTTGAATGATTGCTTCGGGACTGCTTCTTGGTTCGCTGGACCGATTACTGGCTTAGTATACGCTGTCAAGGCGGAAGCGGTGGTCAAGAGGGCTGACAGTCTCATCTTGGGCAATGTGTACGTAAAAGCCTAATGCTGAGCTCAAAGTCGTGGGGAGGGACGCGTTCGTTATAACATCTCTCGTCGATGCAGATCCTTCGATCGCGTCATGGTTTGCACGGAATCACGCGCGTTCTCAGATCTGCTCTCCGGTGGATTGCTTTTGCATTCAGATGTTCGAACGCCTTGTGCCTGACTATCGGTCCCGGGTGTATGGTAAATCGCCAGCCCAATGCACCGTGATCGGACTAAAGGTGTCCTTGCTGAGCGCTCTCACACAATTCAGTATCGAAGACCAAGCCCATTCTTCCAAATAACCAGACGTTCGAACAAGCGAACCCCTCGCAATGCCAATGAGATTCTCTCGTGGCGTTGGATTAAGCCTCACACTGGCTGGCTTGAATGGCATCTTGTGCTCGGGCTATGGCATTTGGGCTGGGCAAAAGCTGGGCAACATCATTTCTTATACCACATTTCGCAGGTGTCGTCGACGATCTCAAGTTTGCTGTGCTCTGATGCGAGCACATTTTACTTGGCACTGCAGGCTCATACCCATCACATATGGCGCAATCGAGGCCAGCTGTCTTGGCGCTGTGGTGATGAAAGTTTAATTCAACGGGCCTGACTTCTATCGATGCTTTGATGATATCTTTTCTTGGGATTCTCGTATTTCGGATACTACACGCTCGCTTGTACGCCGCATTTTAATCATGCTTGCGTCCATTCCCAACCGACTGGACGTTACAAAACCCATGCACGCATGTCTAGTAAACAGGCAGGTTAAAAGCTGGGAACTCATAGGTCCAGCTCTCAATCGAAGCCGCATCACTGACACAGCTAAAATCCGAGCTGTTACCACTCCATAATGGTCTCGTCGGCCATTGACACAGCATCTGAGTTTCGCCTTCATAAGTGCCAGAAGAAACAGTCGCATTCAATCTGGTAGGCTTGATGCCATTCTCAACCCAGTCAATCATAATATTCATGTTGTTCTGCGGATATGGGCCTGGCTGCAAAGTATTGGAGCCACAGTGTGCCGCTCCTGGTACCAAATAGAATTGATACCAGTCGGACATGTCATCGGACGAGTTTGATGCAGAAGAGCTGCCATACATGATCTCGCGAACGGATTGCCAGTAGTGGACTGATGATGCGGCAGGGATCGATGGGTCAGACTCGCCATGGTAATGAAGAAGTTTGCCACCGGACTCTTTGAACGTGGTCAGGTCTGGGTATGTAGTCTGAAGAGAGTCGAGGTAGCGCACGAATCCAATGTTCATCCATTCGACCACAGTGTCGTAAGTGACACCGTTAAGGTCAGAGAGGTTGTCCAAGTCGAGCAGCTCAACAAACTTGGTCACATACTCGCCTCCAGTGGAAGGTATGTTGAGTGTCCAGCTGCTGGTCGTGTTGTCGTATGTTGGTTCAGCGTCGTCCAGAGAGGAGCCGATTTGCCATGAGAGATAGGCGCGCTGACCTTCAGAATTGTGAAGGCCGTCATACACAGCTTGGGCGACTGCAACGTCCTCAGCCGTAATAGTGCCGTTTTGAGCTGGAGTGTTGCTGGTTGTGCTGCCCGTGGTTTGCTGTCGCTTGACTTTGCTCGAAAATCCAAATCCAAGAGAAGAGCTTGTCTCAGCTGCGCAATAGTACGATTCGCCAATCAAGGAGCTCAGATTGAAGTTGAGCTGGCAGAGGTCGGTTCGCGAGATGACTCCATCGGTCCTCCCATCAAGCGGATCGCAGGACTGGATAGTGAGGTTGACAATTTTCTCAAGAGCACATGGTGGAGGGTAGTAGCCCATGGTGTGCTCAACAGTGGCCGGGTATACGTGGTGAACCTGTTGTTGAGCGAAACGGAATGCCGGAGCCCCAGTGATCGCCCCGTCGTACTCATCACCCCAGCGTTGGACCTGACTCATGCCTTCGCGTCCGCCGTCGGAACAGCCCTCGTAGTAGGTATATATCTTGGTGTCGGTGTCCAAGCCATAGAACCCTGGAATGATGTTCTTGCTGACCTTTGTCATCTCTCCCAAAGCCTGGTAGGAGAACATGTAAGTGGCGTCCCAATTGATTGATCCATTTCCAGTCAGCACAACTTCGTCATAGCTGGCTAAAAGCATCGTATCCGGCACTGGTAGCAGCGCCCGCAGCACCATACTCGAGACCACCAGTCGCGGAACTGGAAAGAGAGAAGCCACCTCCGCCAGCCACGTAGTATCGATTCTTGAATTCAGCGGGTTCCGGAAATGCTAGAAGCAGTACGACCTCATCGTCCTTGCCCGGGTGCGTGTAGGTGACGGTGATATTACAGTAGTTGTAAGTCTCGCCAGAACTGGCTGTGCTGCTGGTTGGTCCAGCTTGTCGCTTCATCATGCCGCCACTAGTTGAGGCATTGTAGACGGGACTGGCTGTCGTTGCGTCCGGAATCAGGCTGATGCCGAGGAGAGTGCCGTTGGAGGGGAGAGCTGCTTGGACGTTCGCGATGGTGCAGAGGTCAGTGAGCGATGAAGAATTGTCAGCCCTAGTAGCAAGGGCCGCAACAGCTGCGCGTGAGTAGAGGCTCATCCTGAAGTCGTTGGGATGATTGAACTACCCGGATGAGTAGAGACCGATCAGATGAGCGAGGAACGAGGCATACTTATTGGTACACAGACCAATGTTCGACAAGTATCATCATCAGGCTATGCTTGCTCGACTGACGCGGCGGAACCGTGGGAGTCGTCATCCTTGAACGTATGACAATGATGGACAGCAAAAAGATAGGTTTGAGATAGAGCCTCGCAGGCGTGTTGCACTAAGTGTTAGCGTGAGTCTAGATCTAGAGCATCAGACAACGACCGATCAATGTAGGCCTGAATTGGCTTGATGTCTCTGTCACCATGAGCATCAGGACTATGATCGCTGTCGCCCACGTTGTAATTGCGCAAGGTTTGCTGTATAGCTCTGCTGGATGTCGAGCAGCGAGGCCGGCGCCTTGCCATAGGTGAAGATTTTGGAGGCCCTGGCTCCAGCTTCGTGCTATGATACGATGATACAAGGCTGTGCGATATGGCCGAGAAGTCGTATCCGGTCGGAGAAGGAGTCTGGCCGCGACATTGCCTCAAAGCCAAGACTCAATTGAAGTGCAAAAGTCGAGAAGTCGAGCACAAGCCACGCAATGTTGATATACCGGCTGGTTTCAGAGATCGGCTACTGACGGCAGGACCGATCCGTGGAGGAAGACAGCCAATCCTGGAGGAGCGTCAGTCCGGAGTCCAGTCCGCACCGGCTACAGAGTGGTCCACCGGCTTGGGGGTTCGGCGTGTTGACGCGGCGGGCGCGCCACAGCAAGCAAGGCATGAATACGACGGATACGACATCGTCTGTCGGAGTTCCTCCGTTGACAATGTCAAGTTGGATGTGAAGAGCGTAGAAAGGTACGATGATGCTGTGTTGTGTCGATGAAGAAAGAGCACAAGCAAAAAGTGGCCGAAGTCAACAGCTCAGCGCCAAGGAACTCTGTCGGAACGCGCTTATCATGAATCTCGCGTTCCTTCTTCCTACACAATCTCAGTCTTATCTTCGCAGAATTTGGTTGCCTGTGATTACTCATGAAGAAATAGCATCATAGAAACTCGATAACACCGTGGAGGACCTGCAACATCTGGCCAGCATTCGGGGTTTCCAATAAGACGTGGCCTCACGACGCGATTCAAGCAATGGTCGTCACGTCGCAGAAAGTGATGCGATCTTAGTATCCAGCGCAGAGCGCGCATATCAATATACAACGCATAGTTCTCCTCTACGATATTGTTAAGATCTAGTCACTTCACCCATTGCCTCACGTCCCCGGTATCCAGGCCCAAGCATGCCAATATCTTCTGTTATGCATTCACACTCGAGGCGTCATGCAAAGGCATGACGAGACAATCGTGGAGTGGGAGGTTGACAAGACGTCAGATTGACGGATTCCAAAGAGATTTCAAAACTATGGTAAGAGTATCCAATATCCCATCATACAACACCTGCTGACTCGCATCATATTGACACATTACTCCATTACTTTTTAGAGTATCATTCCAGTCCGCCAACTATCATAACAATCGTTACGAATACCAATAAAGAAACCATCCATCCCTCAAGCAGCCAAGATTTCCCAGTGAGGGCTCCCTTTGAACTGGCCCTCATTGCTCTCGGCCTTTCCAGAACCGAAGCCCTTGACCTGCCACTTCTCAACACCCTCGTAGCCCTTCAATTGCTCTGGGAACACCTTGAAGAGCTCGGCATTCAACTTCTCATACACAGCATACTGCTTTGGCCATTGACCAAGACGCTGATACGCAAGCTTGAGGAGACGAATATGCTTCTGCACGAGCTGAGTACGCTTGGCGTCGTCGATGTTGCCAGTACCATGACCATGGCCACTGTGCTCTGCATTGACGTGGACACCATGCTCAGCAAGAATAGTCGCGGCAGTATCGTCATCATCAGCGTCACCGCCGATTTCACCACCTGTGGTATCCGAGAGCAACCATCGCAAGGTATCTTCGTGAACGATGATAGCCTTCTTGAAGTGCTCTGCTGCCAATCGACCAGCAGCCTTGTCTCCATTACCTGCCTCTTTCTGGTAATTCTGGCCGACGCTGGTGTATAGCTCAGCGAGCAGGCCGTATGCTTCGAGGGTGGCGGAGTGCTTGATACCGTTGACGCGGCGCAGGTTGTAGGCGATGTCTTCGGCGAGGCGGACGGCCTTGATTTGGTAGCCGGCGAGGTAGCGGGCGCAAATGAGGCGGCGACCGAGGTTGAGGAGGACGTCGGATGGCCAAGAGCGTTGGGCTTCGCGAGTGTTCCAGAGAGAATTGAGGAGCTCCTACGGAGAGGTCAGTACAATGTTGAAACTTCTGAAGTGAATGCCTGCTTACCTCTAGTGTCTCGTAATCCTGCTGCTCTCCGAGCAAGGCGATGAGCTCGTTCAATTCCTTGAGCGATACCTGAGCAAGGTTGATCTTCTGCTCGCGGCAGATCTTCAAAATGTCCTTGATGATCTGGTTCGACAACACCAACAGCTTCTTGCGAAGCTCAGCATCTGGGCAGCGGTTCTCGCCACGACCATCCAGGTAGGAGGCAAGCTCAAAACCGCGAGAGATACCCTTTGGTCCGCTGTAGCCCTTTCGGTACTGAGCATACATGAAGGACATCTTGGCAACGTCGTGGGCGTCGGCGAACTTGTTGTTGTCGACGAGATGCTTGAGGGTCTTGGTCGAAGACAAGATGACGGAACGGACGAAGTCCAGGCACTTCCTGTTGGAAATGTGGTCTAGGATGCCAACGATGAAGTACCGTGGGCTCTCCTTGCTAAGCAGGGAGACATTGGCAGCTTCTCGAGTCACAAAGATCTCTACACACTGTGAGTCGACCGATGTGATGAGGTGGCCATGGTTCCAGAAACGCAGCAGGTGGCGGAGAGGTGCTGCTGCAAGCAAGAGCTTGTCGAGTGATGCCTTACTCTTGACGAGCTGCTTGAAGTTCGAGTACATGATCGCCTCAGCGTGCAAGCTGGACATGATCTCGGAGAGGGTCAAAGACAAGTCCTTGCGGAGCTGGTACTGCATGACCGCAAGGAAGAAGATCGCGGACTGGCTGCTCTCGACGACACTGAAAGAAGACGTCGACCTCTTCTCGCGAGTGATGAGCTGGTAGTGCAGCTCCTCGATGAGCTGCGTGCACTGCTGTGTCAAGCTTGCAGCCTGGTACGACTGAATCAAAGATGTTGCGCTTTGGTACATCTTCTCCGAAGACTGCTCGTGCTGCACGATGTCGACCACAGCAAAGTTGAGCTCCTTGACGGCGAGCTCAGTCTTCTGCTGACGGACGTAGAGCATAGCCAGCTCTCGCAAGCTACTCAACGTCTCCTCATGGGCATATGTGTACTGGCTCTTGTGCTGCTGGAGCTGCTCTTGGTAGATGTTGGTAGCACGCGCGATGGTCTCTGAGCTAGCCGAGGACGAGCCGGACTGGAAGATGCGCTTCTTGTACAAATATGTGAGGGCCTGTGTGAGGTCAGACTTCTCGAAGTGCTCTGAGAGCTCACGAGAGGACGACTTCGAAGCAGATGCGGAGGCCTCCTCGTAAAGAGCGATGGACTCCTCCATGTGGGCCTCGCTTGACTGCGTAACACGGGCAAGAGCGACCGTCGCCTCAATGAAGATGGCACTCTGAGCGCCAAAGACAGCCTTGCTGGTCTCGCGGTATTGCAAGGTCACGCTGCGAAGGATCTCGAAGTCGGCCTTGGTCTCCTCGAGGCTCTGATAGTAGCGCTCGTAGAGGCTCTTGACGTTCTTGGTCTCGCTGAAGTACTTGAACTCCTTGTGCTTCTGGACAAAAGTAGTCCAAATGACCTGGTATGCAGCGACAGCGTCACTGTAGCGACGCTCTTCCCAATACGACTCGGCCACGATCAATGCAGCCTCAAGCGCCCGCGGATGGCAGACGTTGGAGTCCTTGTTCAGAGCAACGACGATCTGCTGGTAGTACTCGAGCCAGTATGGGTGGCTGCGAGCATGAGCACGGCAACGAGATGCCAGCTCGTACAGGATCGTGATGGTTGTCTCGTGGCTTTGACCAAGAGTGCGGCGGTAGACCGCGAGCAATTCCTGGTACACGAAGATGATCTTTCCTGGGTGGCCGCGTCTGGTGTAGAAGCCGATCAGAAGAGTCTTGGCCTTCTCGAGCAAGGTTGTGTCTTTGGTGTTGGTCAGAGAAGCTCTGAAAAGGCGGGTGTAGACATCCTCTGCCTTCTCCCATTGGCGGCTCTCAATGTATACCTGGGCGAGCTGCTCGACCATCTCAATACTCTCTTTCTGGTATGTGGAGGTCAAGGTAACCTCGTGGATGGACTTGGACAAGAAAGAGCTCCAAGTTCGCTCGAGAGTGGACTGGATAACAGAGATCGCCTTGGACCACTGCTTCTGCTCGATGTACCGGCTAGTGAGCGACTTCGCGAGGGTGATCGTGCTAGACTCAACACTCTTGCTCTTGTTGCTGATCAAGACCTGGAACATCTCGTAGTGGGACGACTCGGAGGATGAAGTCGATTGCTTGACGTCTCTCGTCGACTGCGTCAGAGCCTGGTTGGAGATAACTGTCATCTCCTCTTCGATCTCGGTCAAAGATCGAGATTCTTCCTTGCGAGTGTTGCGGAAGTAAGAGGAAGCGTGCTTGAAGATGGCCAGAGCCGCGGAGTACTCTCCAACAGTCTTGAGGAAGCGAGCGCTCTTGGTCAAATGAGAGACAATTCTCTCGTTGTACGACAGCTCGTGATGTTCGTACTCTCGCCACAGCGATGTTTGGAGACTTGTGGCCTCAGTGCGTCGCTTGTGGCTCTCAAGGTACTCAGCATATTGCTGGACGACCTGGATCTTCTTCTCATGCCACTCAACAGCAAGGGTGGTGCGGGTCTTCTCGGAGAGACGTTGCCAGAGCTCGACGTAAGTCTGCTCTGCGCGGACGTAGTCCTTCTGCTCGATATATTTCTTGATCTCGAGGAGGATGGCGTCAACCTGCTCGATGGTGGTAATCACTGTCGCTTCCTCGTCCTCGTCCTCATCGATGAAGATACCACGCTCATAACCTTCGAGGTCTTTGCCATCGCGCTTCTTGCCAAGGCTGACGCGGAGGTGCTGGTCAATCTCACGTGTGCGGTCCGAATCATGGCCATGCTCGGTGACAGTGTGACCATGGATGATGCGCAAAATTTCCTTCGCCTTGTCCTCCTCCTTGATGGCCATATACAGTTCTGCCAGAACCTGACGAACCTGAATGACCATGTCAGACTGCGCACCAAACTGTCGCTCGTACGCAGAGATGAGCAGGATCAATACTGTCTCGCGTCTGGTGACAAGCTCCGTCCTGGAAGTGATGGTCGTGGTTTCCGTGATGCGGAGGAAGCGGTTGCAGGTCTCAACGACGATAGGGTGCGAGATGCTGAGCACATCACGGCCAATCGTGCAGATGGTGTAGTAGTAAGTACCAGCCTTGGGCCAGTCCTCAATAACCTCCCAGTAGCAGGCGGTGTTGATGTACGACTGGATGACCGATGGATGCTTCTCAGTGAAGATCTTGGTTCGAAGCCTGCCAACAATGTCATGGTACTCGACTTCTTGGGCTCCTGGGAACTGATCGTCCCAGCACAGCCATTCCAGGATAGCGAGGATGGTGCTCTCAGGGAACACCTTCTGGAGCTCAGGTGTCACCTTGAGCTCTGGAGCCTTGCCCGTTGTCGTGGTCACGACTCCGGTCTGCTTGAGATGCCATGTGTAGTAGCGAACAACATACTCAAGGAGCACATTCTTGTTGAACCAGTGGTCTACAATGCTGCGATCTGAGTCGTCAAGAGTAGGCTCACCCTTCTCGGTCAGCGTAACCTTGGCATAGGTCAGAAGACGCAATAGCATGTCCGTTGGCTGATCCTTGATGGTGGTAGTGATCTTTCCGCCCTTGATCAGGTTGCGCACGGCTTGCTGCACCAGTGGGTGGCGTGGCCGGACAATGTCCTCCTGAATGGTGAAGAGAGGCTTGAGCGAGTAGACTGTGCTGTGAACATCGACGCGACGGTCTGCTCTGTCGCCAGTCTGCACATTCATGGCAAAGATGCTCTCAATCTCGTGGTATGTGAGAGGACGAGCACCGAATGTCAGCCATGAGAGAAGGAGCTTTGCGTCGTCTGTTGGCTGAAGACGAGTCACCAGGATGTGGACCAGATCATCGACAGTAAGCTTTGGACTTTGAAGGTTGTTCACAGCCTTGTTGAAGTCGTCGGCGCTCTTCTCGAGCTTGAGCACCTCAGCTGTAAGGGAAGCCCACAAAAAGTCTCCAGAAGCAGCCTCAATGATGCGGCTGATAATGGTCTCTTGCTCGCGTCCAGTCTTCTGACGGAAGTGGGCGGAATGAATAAGTGCTCTAAGAGCAACGGCATGCACATCGTCTCTAGTCTCCTCGCGAGCTAGAGGGCGCTGAGTGCCCTTGGCACCAGTAGGCAGTGACAAGTTCTGCGACATGCCAATAAGCTTGACGCACTTCCCTTGTTCTACACCCTTGACGAGGCGCTGCAGAAGACCTTGACCAGCAGACGGACCGCCGAGGACCTCATCAATGCCTTCGACAACGATGACGGTATCGCGACCTTGCTCGATAGGGTGACGAAGAGCGTCTTCGAAGGCAACCCAAAGCAGATCCTCATATTTCGTAGGATCTGCCTCATATCGAGCCTGCTCGTAGGCAGTGATAATGGCACGAACCAAGTGAAGGTTGCCTACACGCAGAGACAGGAGCTGGTGAAGTAGCGCCTTCACCACGTTCAAGGAGTTGGCTTGCGATGGCACTGCACCAACAGAGACGAAAATGGTCGAGTACGTCTTGCGAGCAATTGGTCGTTGGAGTCTCTCAGCAAGAGATGCTGCCAGTGTGGTCTTGCCAGAGCCCTGAGGGCCATTGACCAACAAGGTACTATCACTGCTCTTAACAAATTTGCTGAGTTCGTCGTTGAACCAGACACAAGTGAACTCGGCAAGGTCGTCGGCGATCAAGGTGTGGTCGAGAGAAAGTGTCTCAAGGATGCGGTCTTGCGGAGCCAGCCAACGTTCAAGGACGTTTACATCAGCTTCGCCTCCGAAGTCTTCAGACTCCATTTGGTCTTTCCAGATGGCCTTCGTGACCTTGTCGCGGCGTTCACGGAAAGTCTGAATGGTCGAGCCGAACACGTGATACATGTCCAAGCTAGCCTGTTCGCCACTGCTGCCATGAACAGCCTTGTAGAAGCGCACGGCGACATCGACGACCAGCGTCAGAAGATCCGAGTACATCATGCAGAGCTGCTGGTAGATCTCAGAGGAGAACGAGAGCACCTCAGAACGCGCCAAGAGCGCAGAGACTGCGGAAGAGCAGCGGTACATGAAGCCAAAAGCTTTGTCGAGAGCCGCGCCATTCTCATGACCAAGCTGAGAGATGTCAGTGAAATGCTTTCTGATTGTTTTGCGACGATCTTACCTCGAGCAAAACCTTGACGTGGCCATAGCCAATCTGAGCCGCATGCTCGCTGTCAACGGCATGACCCTTCAGTGCAGACTCAAATCCATGCAGACGCTCTGCAAAGTAAAGCGCTCGGATAAGGACGGTGTCCCATCGCGAACCCTTGTGTGGAAGAGTGTGGAGACGCTCGGTGCGGATCCACTCCACGAGGTTGATGAAACCGACATTGTCTGCGGTCTCGGAGATTCCAGCGCCAAGTTCAGAAGCGCTCTTGCGTTTGAGATGGATGGCGGTATCTCTCACAATAGTGGACTTCTCGCTCGAAGAGCTCTTGAGAACAGACCAGCCAGATGAAGTCATCCTTCTGCTGGTGCTGCCTCGAGTAGAGCCGCCGAAGCGGAGAGATGGCGATGCGGGAGGAGAGAAGTATCCATTCGCGCCATTTGTGTAACCATTGGTTGCGGTGGCCTTTACGGCTGGTGCACCTTGCAGTCTTTGTGATTGCTGCATGGTTGTTCGTGAGGACTGTTCAGTCCTTGCCGTCTCAGTTAAGAGCTGGGCTGATGATAGTGACGATGAAGTTCCTGGCTTAGGAGCTTCAAGTTGTGCAGATGGAGCTCCGGTCTGAGCTTCAATGTCTGCTGTTGGAGGGGGAGCAGCTTGTTCAAGCTGAGTATGATGTACAAGAGGAGGTTTGTGATGTCGAGGAGGTTCGTCAAGAAATTCAGAAGAAGTATTGCAACAACAACAAAATTTGCGGGTGATCCTGGACCACAATGATTTAGAAGAATGCTTCGAACTTGCCGTCATCGACCAACTAGCAGGAACAATGCAGCTCTTATGACGATAATGGTCGGCTTTGTGAAGATACAGAGCTCAAGGTGGATCGGGGCGTCCGTCCGCCATATACGCCGTCGAGGTACGGATGGTGAGAACCATCGCCATCATGGTCCACTCAACGGGTGTTGCCAATGGTACCTTTCTGCCCTGTGTAAGCCATCGTCGACCAGTGCTGTGGAGAGCTCCGCTTTGCAAGTGCATATTCGGTGTGCTGTGAGAAGCTGATCTACATGCAGTGTCGTTTACAATGCCTTCAAGGAGTGTTACTCCGGTGATAGACTTTAGGCGCCGTGCGAGTGAGATCGATGTGCAGACCCTGTCCGGCTATATTGTCTCGACTATGTTCGATACGGCAAACACGCCATCGGAGTGCGTAGTTCAACAGTGTCTGTATAAGAGATGCACCAATGCCAGCGGCGGACAGCTGTCATAGCTCTGCAAGACGTCGACTCTTCGGCAGCCTCCCGAGCTTAGACTTCCGCGGCTGCTCGCGCCCGTCTGGGCATGTCGCAATGTGCGAGACGTTTTGAGTGTAGCTCCTTCTCTTTTCGGCAAACACATAATGGAGGAAAGATGGCGGGGTTCGAGAGATCGGTATCCACAGTGCGCAGAAACTTCGAAACCACTGCACTTCTGAGGTGTCGACTACCAGATCTTCTGTGCTTGCCATGCTGTTGGCGCCAGACCACGGCAATGTGTAATTTCGTAGACTACTCTAAACGAATCGGGGCAGCACACATTCGAAGTACGCGAATCCCATCGGGACGTGGCTTGCAGATATCCTTGCACATATTCCTGGACTGACGATCCGCCATTCGGCCCTCCCGGATGCATCTGTGCCTCTCTCAGAATGTCTCTCAACCTCGCCTCGCCCAGCAAGGCGGTTGACACCTTGTCAGGAGAACAGTCAGTGCTCACAATGGCTGGAGTTCAGCAGGCGGAGGCAGCGAACGGCTGAAAGGCGTGCACGAGAGGACCATGCCATAAATCGGTGGTCTGATGAGAGTTCGTGAGGGGCATGAATTAACGAGCAGCTCTTGGCCTTTTGACTTCGAGCTGGAGGCGCTCAAGCAAGCGTGCAAGCGTGGAATACTTTACATCACCACATACGAGCTTGTATGCACAGTTCGGAGGACTCTGCACGTTGCTATGGGATGCCGCGGGTGCTTTGATGGCAGAAGAGGTGCTTGCTCTGCTCAGAGGTTGCAGAACACGTCTCCACAAGGTTCACCGGCTGTCAATGTTAACAGACAGAACGGCATCGCACCTGCCAGAGACAGTCGCTCAACATGGCGCTTGTGCTCACGGACTGCTGGTGATCGGATTGGCGGAGTAAGGTCCGTTCCATCTCGGGGACACGCACCCATTTCACTCGTCACTCTACTCAGCCAGCCACTCGAATGGGCGTGCATCAATATTTGTGGTTCTGGCTCTACGCGAGGGCAGGCTTGTACCATGCCATGGTACGAAGCACGTGGAATACTTCGAGGCGTCCTGGCCAGAACAAGAAGCCATCCTGAATATGCTCGTCCTCATGCTGTGCAACGAGTGCCTGATCTTCCATTAGCTGTGCTTCATTACCGCTACATCGGCGCAGCTGCATGCCACCCGCAGTAGTGCTCTCCGCTCACCTCCATCGACCTGCACAAGTACTGAGCACCGCAACGTCATCAAGTAATTGGTAGCGCCGCCCAAGAGCTCAGCAGAGGTCTCTCAACACTGCCGAACTATGGCCCATGCTCCCTGCAGATCTAGCTTGTGCTCTGGCATAGCTGTCCCTGCATACGCAAGAATTCAGAGCTCCAGCTCTTGCGTTGTGCAAAGACACGAACACAACGTTGACAATCAATGCCGGTTTGAAAGAGGACTCAAATACTGCTGTTCGATCGCCGATGCTCTGTCGAGGAACAATGGTCCCTTCTAATTGAATTGCATCATGTACAAGTTCAGCAGCGTCGCTGGAGTAGCATGCTGACTTCAGAGCCAACATATGCTGGCAACAAAAAAAATTGCTGCTTAAACTGAACTGCACGAGCCTCTGTGGCGACCTTGAATTCCTAGGATTGGCAAGCGAATGCGAACCCAGAACAACGAGCCTCCGATTCAATGCTTCGACACTGCAACGATTGCGTCCGCCATCTCAGGCAAGGTCTCGGCAACAACATCGAAGCGCCCAAAACTATCCTCTAGGGCTTCGTGCTCAAATACAGAGCAGTACGCTCCCCGAAACCTGAGAACAGCAATCAGCCAAGGTCTTGGTCTTGCAAAAGCGATGAGCATACCCTGCCGAAATCGCAGCCGATGTGTCCCATGAGTGCGCCGCCGCAAAGAATGGCTGTTTCTGACCACCCTCTGTAAACCTTTTCAGCAGCGGCTTATAGGCCTCTGGATCTGGTTTTCCAATGGCAGAGGAATCACAAGAAAGCAGGTTCTCAGCAGGCCACTCCATGCCAGCGTTCTCGAAATACGTCGCGCAACCTTCGACACCCGCAGCTGTCAATGCCCAAACGGTAAACCCAGCTTGACGGAGCTTCGCGATACACTCCGTCGCTCCAGGCCGAAGCTGAAGTTTGTCGTATCCATTCTTGATTATGTACTCAAGGTCATCAGACGAGGCGAAGGCTCGTGGCTCGGCAATTCCAGCTTTAAAGAGAGATCGAAAGAACATCGCTTTGACGAGAGCACTGAAGCCCAGGTATCGGCCACCGAGAGAGAGGTAGGTGTATTCTCGTTCCGACATTTCGATCCAAAGTTGGCCAAGGAGCGATGGCTTAATCATTTCTCCCCAAAGGCGATCGCCCATGCGATCATCGATGGCCTGAAAGAAGCGTTCATATCCGACGAGAGTCCCGACAACATCAAAGACGACGTTATGGCTGCTTGTAGGCGGCATTTCGAGAACCAAATCCTTGACATCCAGTAAGGATGCTTGACAGACTGTAAGTTGAGCTGGCTTTATGCCATGAAAGCCACTTTCAAATATGTTCCACTTCCATGCCTCCTGGCAACATGACCGGACCGGTGCACTGCACAGCTTACAAACGAAGCTCGATTAGAGCATCACTGTGATGCGCAGCCTCTTGAAGCAGGCGAGGTCTCAAGGGTGGTTTGCTAACTTCGCAGTGGCTCGGTAAAATCATTCTTCCGCGATCCTCCCGCCTCAACCGCAAACATCCTCCCAAGAGTATGCGACTGTACCTGAGAGCTGTTTGAGCCTAATCGTGCGACCGAGTTCATAGGCATGGGGAAAGAGCTTCGAGTGAGTTTGGATAAGGCTTTAAGAGCGCCAGTTTTGATCTGGTTGCCCCTTCAAAGGCCGTGAGCAAGAACAACCCTGAAGTGAGAGGTCAATCAAAGTTCGCGGCTTCAATTATCGGGGCCCATCCAGCGTAGGACGGCGGCTTGAACCAAAGATGCAGCGCAACGAATCTGAAGCGATAGCCTCGTTCCACTCCACCGATCTCTTCAGCGCTGTGGTATGGCAATCCCCCACCACGACCATGCTCAGCAGCACGCACGCTCCCGATATCACCGAGTGACGTCTCTGGTCGAGCTGCTCATGCAGTTGACCGCGCCGCTGGTGTTCTGTCCTCAGGGTTGCTTCGATGGTAAAGCTGTAGCCAAGCTTGCTGCAGCCGCTCGCAACCTTTATGGAAAGTTACTCATTCAGAGTGCATAGCCCATGACCTTGCTCCTACAACATGAAGTCCTTAGCTTCTTCATGCCAACTGAAACATCTTGGCCATCTGTGCTACTGTGGCTGTCTTGGCGAAGTGCAAGCCGCATGGCTATCCTCCTGCTCGTGGGATTATAGATATATAAGGGCGCCTGAAGATCTGGGGCAATTTCACTTTCCAACCCTCAGCAGATTGTGCATCAGAAGAAATCCGAAAGTATGAAGCCAGCCCTCTTCCTCATGATAATGCCCAACCTGGCTATGGCCGCCCTCAACGGCCGCTGTTCAGGCACAGCCACAGGTGCCTACAAGCAGTCCGGCATCTGTCTTACTACCAGCGCCTGCAATAACAATGGCGGCGGTTATATTACTGGAGGATGTCCAAACGACCCCAACAATGTCAAGTGTTGCGTTATATCCGGTTGCAAGAGCGGACAAAACTCCATGTGCACTTGGTACACCAGTGAATTCACTGGCGACTGGTATACTGGTAGGTGTATGCTCGATGCTGTTGTGTGCAACAGACTGTTGACGACCGATCACAGGACTCTGTCCAGGTCCAAGCAATTTCAGATGCTTTGGGTGGCAGTAATGGTAACGCAACGATGGAAGCCGTGGGTGTCGACGATTGCAGTGCTTGTGAAGTACTCTGAAGATCTGACTTTGAGGTCCAGTCGTTGGTACGGTCTTAGCTGGGACCGTCCGCATCGTGTGGGCTGGTAATCTGAATCCTCTGATCATTTATTTTTGCGTAGAAGGGAACATTCTGCTCGAAGCCCGTTGTGATTGGAGAGCTTCTGATTCGGGATAGCCTTCTCCGCCAGTAGATAGTACCAGAACAGCTCCATCATCTCAACCACTGCCAGAAAGCATCAAAGCTAGGCATCAGAGGTCTAACAAAAGCCCTGTGGTCCTTGTAGCCAAAGCAGCCTTATCAGCGTCAGCCCTTGTTTGAATTCTCCGAATTTCAGGTATAATGCTGCACACCACCCATCCCAACATGTTTCCAGCAAACCCATTTCTCATCCCGTCTCTCCCAGCAAAACATCGAGATGCCCTCCTTCTGCAAATCGCCCGGAAGTCCAGAAACCATGACCGTCATCCAGACTTTTGCCCGACCGCGGCGATCGTCAACATCAGCAATCGCGTCGATGACCCGTGTTCGCTGGTTTGGGTACTGCTTAGAGAGCCAGACGAAATGGTCGAAGAGCGCTTCTTTGCCGATACTGGCTGGTACGCCATTGTAGATGGATTTGAACTCGGCGGAGAAGCTTTGTATGAGAGGACTATCGTATTGGCACGACATCATCAATTCGACAGCTTCCTTGTAGAGTCGCTCAAGTTCTTGGCGGACTTGATGGGACCGATCTATCTCTGTCGATGAGGACGCCAACGTAGAAGAAATTGAGGCTGTCGAAGGGCTAACTAATCCTGCTGCTGAGCCACAGACAGAGCCATTCTTTGGCGTTGGCTCCGTGGAAGATGGGCTAGAAGACATGCTCGAACCAGTATGAGGAGGGACTCAGACAGCGTTTCTGGCAATGATAGCGGACGTTATTATGTATTTCATGATGCCAGCCGTACTTGAAAAGATGTGCGACACTGCTGACTGGATATTCCACTGGCTGAACAAAGCAAAGATACTTCGAATCGATTCTGCTCAGAGCGTTCTGGAGTTGGTAGTGGAGAGGGCACAATGATGATGGTTATGAGGGCTGTTCGATAGCTTCACGATATTGCTTTTTTGCTGAATCAACTTAGTCAGCTAGCAAAACGTGCCTAATAGTAGCAACGAGACTTTAGCGCAGCACATGACTTTGAGGGGATTTCTTACCAATGAAACATCAGCTGGAGTGGGTAGGCCGCGGCAGGATTGCCAAGAAACTCGCTAGAGCCCGAAGTTCAGCAAGGTGCTATTTGTCTGTGCCTAGAAGATGAGTCACATCGAGTGCATCGCGAGGATTCCGCGACGATGCTAACAAGCTCGGGAGAAGGAACCATGTGGCCGGAGGCACAGCAGCCTTTCTGAAGAGCTTCTAGTTCTGCATCGACACAAATTCCGATCTAGCCAATCTCCAGTCTTAGCAGTTCCAAGTCGGGCTTGGCTGGATTATCGTGTCCCGCTGCGTGGTTCGGAGTCGCTTGCAAAGATATCATGGCCTACAGAGTTTTGCACCAAGGCTGATAACTCTCTACATGTGCCAATGCCCGCCAGTCCAAGCAGATAGCATGCGTGGCGCAAATGCGGCCGAACATAGAGCTTTCGTGATGTATCAGCAACCTCCGCTAGGTCGAGAGCCCCCCAGCCGCATAGCCCTCAATCACTTGACAGTTCGTATCAAGAGGCGGCGTTCGTCCTAGACGCTTCTTGCCTGCATTGCACCAGAGAAATCCGCTGCTTCCCGCCTGGAAAGAAGTTCTTGGGATCGAGCCAAGCCTTTAGGGCATCTTTGATAGAAGGCCACTCGTCGTCGACAATGGAAAACCAGGCTGAGTCGACCCATTTCCCTCTAGCCATCCTGCTTCTGCGCAGAGTGCCTTCGTAGACGAAGCCGAGTCGCTCAGCGGCTTGCCTGGAAGCTTGATTGAGAGCATTGCATTTCCACACGGCGCGATGGAAGGCAGGATTTACTGCCATGCCTTGCTCATCGAATATATGCCGCAGAAGCAGGTAGTGAATTTCGGTTGAGGCGACAGTCCGCTGAAGTACCGATGATAGGATGACGGGTCCAATGTCCAGGCTACGCATTTGTCTGTCAATATTCACGTAGGCTACGATGCCCATCACATCGTCTCGATGGCCTGTGGATGTTGCTCCCTGGTCGACTCTGCTGTAGTCCAGTCTCGATAGATCTCCCCGCACTGCCAGAGTCTCAACACCAGGTATCGGCTTCATCTGCTCCCAAAGCTCGTCCATTGATTTTGGGACATCCTGAACCAGATAGTCCCAAAGTTTTGCCGAATTTTGAAGGTCGAGATTGCGCCAGAGGCTGTGCATGTCTTCGTACACGAGCTTGCTGAGAGTCACGAAGGTCCCTTCCAGAGGGTGGGTGACAATAAGAGGGTCCGTGGCCATTTCCGTTAGTTATCAGCTTGAAGAGTCTGTGTCTGTTGTTTCCGAAAGCGGGTCCAAGCCATGCATCGATATGGAAACCAGACAGTATATATCTTGGTCACTGCTGCCGAAGGATCTCCGAACTCCGCAAATCCAGCTCACCATCGGCCGGTACCAAATGACATGTCCGCGAAGAGTGCGCATGCTGCGCGATCGAGCCTGCTGCCAATAAAATCTTGTGTCAATTCATTAAATGAAGTACGCGAAGATGCGAAGGGCAAGTAGAAGTAAACAGCGGGTACTGCCGAATCAGTATTGAGTTTGCCAGGATTCTCCAACGACAGTACTGAACTTCATCACCTTGAGAGGTTCAATGCCATCACCGAATATACAAGATCAGATAGCACGACAGTGCTTTGCCTATCTCCTACCGCGTCCCAGAGCTATGGGTACCATTGGCGGCTCAGAGCTCTGGAGCAGAACCGAAAGGCTCGAGCATCCAGGGAACGCTTATTCTCCAAGCCCGCGAATGGTCCATATATTTGCCCACTCCTATTCAGCTCCCAGATCCTACGCGATTTATGCTGTCCTTCCGTGGCTGTTTGGTACGTGTACCATGTACACAATGGCGGGAGAACGACGCCTTCGGTCGCGTATCCATGTTCGCAGACGCGATAACTCCTCTGCCATTCTCCGATACCCATAGATTATGTATTCAGATCGCAGCTCTTACTCGCAAGGAACGGCCGGTATTTCGATCATGGCTGGCTGGGCATGGTGGTGTGAGAGAACGAGTGAGAGGATGATTGATTCAAGAAGCACAAAACATTGATGCCGCTCAAGCCGAATCATCACTTATGTCCCCGAGCTATTGCCGAGGTGTAACTGCAGCATCACCACCTCCAACATGCCCCTGCTTTCAAGAACGACTGCATGAGCAACAATGAGGCTAAACCTTCGAAGGCTCAATCTCGTCAGCCAGATGCAGTCGAGCGAATTCTATTGTTTGGTTCTTCGTCATCTCCTTAACAAATACTTGGCGCCATGTTTCACAACCACGATGCCGAAGCAGGACTCGAGGTCAAGTCCGCGAAGGACTGGTATCCAAGCGCTACGGAGGATTCAGGGAATCCACACAACTGGAGCAACCGCAAGAGGATATTTCATACGAGTATTCCCATAGCTGTGGCCTTTCTGTGGTCTGTTGCGTAGCAAGCAGTTCACAACCATCATGCTCGGACTGACGAAGCCACAGTCCATTCGGCTCGAGTGTGTACACGCCTGGCTTAGCCCAAGTATCCCAAGAATTCGGAGTGACTCGCGAAGTGGCCCTTCTGCCCTTCGTGTTCTACCTTCTTGGCCTCAGTTTTGGTCCTGTGCTAGCCGCTCCGATGAGTGAGACTTTCGGCCGAAGGATCGTGTACACCATTGCTCTTCCAATCTTCGCGGCCTTTACTGTCGGCGCTGGCTTCTCACAGAATATAGTCTCTTTGACCATGTGTCGATTCTTTGCTGGTACTGCGTCTAGTCCAGGCTTATCGCTCGGGTCTGGGACTGTAGCAGATGTATGGCGACCACACGAGCGCTCCGTGCCCATGGCAATATTTGTCATGAGCGTCCAAATGGGTCCGGCTTTTGGTCCTTTGATAGGAGGCTTCGTGACTGAGAACATCAGCTGGCGTTGGACACAGTGGGTTATCCTCTTTGGCATTGCCATTGTTCTGACGATTACGCTGTTGATGCACGAGACGTACAAGACGACCATCTTACAGGCTCGGGCGAAGAGACTGTGCATCGAGGGGCCCCCAAAGGAGAACCGCACCACCATTCAGTCGATCAAGTTCTTCGCAAGACAGACCTTGATCAGGCCGATGCACATGACATTCACGGAACCGATAGTGTCTTTCTTCGACATTTATACTGCATTTCTCTTCGGACTGCTCAATGCCTTCTTCGCTGCTTTTTCCTGGGTATTCGAGAACACCTACGGTTTCAGTATAGGAGCGGTCGGACTGACCTATCTTGGACAAGCAGTTGGGTCAATCGCCGGTTGTGCGGTCATTATCTACACATCGAAGGTCATCTGGGCCAAGGAGACAAATCGTTTGAAAGAATCTGACCCCGATGCGAGACTGCCGCCCGAGCGCAAACTTATCATTGCCAAGATAGGTGCAATCCTGCTTCCGATCGGCCTCTTCTGGTGAGTATATCGAAGGGTGCAAGGCATGACTCCGCCGGGTGACAGCAGCTGGGGTCGCCGTCTCAGACACAGAAGGCTGGTCTCGGCCCTGGCTTTCAGAGCCCATAAACTCTTTGTGTTAAGAGACACGCTGACACTCGTACCCTTCGCTTCTAGGTATGGTTGGACAGCCCAATATAAAGTTCATTGGATCTCTCCCGTCATCGCCGAGGGTTTCTTCAGCTGTGCCAACATTTTAATCTTCACTTGTGCTCTGATGTTTTTGCAGGATTGCTACGGCGTGAGTATGCTGCGGTGTCAAGTCGAGAGGCCGGCTGCTGATGCGACTGCAGGCCAAGTACGGCGCGTCTGCTGCAAGCAGCAATACGTTCGCACGATATCTGACAGCTTTCGCATTTCCTTTGTTCGCGATTCAGATGTAAGTCATGGTTCATGCATTCCATTTCGAACTCAAGCTCTGACAACGTTTGTGCCAGGTTCGAAGGGGTCGGGACTGGATGAGCATGCTCTATTCTCGGGTTCTTTTCAATACTGTTAATTCCTATACCATTTCTCTTTGACAGGTACGGGGAACGAATACGGCAGAAAAGCAAGTATCAGCCAGATGAATAAGTCAAAGCATCAGCATTTCCATGATCAAGTGACCTGCGAGTCGCCTCTTGATGTCCAGCAGCAATCACTATCACTATAAGCAGCTCTGCTTGGCCAAGCATCGGCGGTGCATGACCCGGTCGACTTGCTCTTAAAGCTCCCGCATGAAGTCTCCGCCGGGCAGAACGTTGCGCAAAGGACTCATTTGCAAGCCCGTTCTTTTCATGTCTCCGTCTTGCCTATGCGGACTCTGCTCTTTGGTTCACGTGCTGCTGATCCGATGCTAGAAGCCCTGACTCCTGATATTTATCTTGCAAGCTTCTCCAGTCCGTGGTGTGATTCAGTCTTGACTTTGGGAGCCAAAGTGCAACTTAAGGACTTGAGGAACCATGCACGTCAAATGCTCAACGACTCGATCGGGACCTTCTTGTACTTGCATGCCATGCGGTATGGCGTAGGTCGCTACGTTCGGTTTGACGTTCTTTGCGATGGTCTGGATCTCGGCCGCTTCTTCGGATGTCCACATGGATGCGCAGAACTATATATCTCATATCAGTCGCTCTTCAGGTCAGCCCATCAAGGTGCATCCGCATCGTACTAGGAGTTCTGGCTGTTGTTCCGTCACAGCTTTCTCGACCTCTTCTATTCCTGCCATTCATCAGCACCTGCGCCTCCGCCTGTCCTCACAGCAAGGCCTTATTGCTCACTTTCACAGTTGCCAACATGCTTGATCTCATATTTGTCCTTCAAGGCATCCGTAAGTCGACCTATCAGCCGCTTCGCTCGATCCGGCGCCGTGTTCACTGTGACCAGCTTGTAAGGTCCTCTTGGTGCTTCTGCTAAAGCCATGATGATTGTTACTGGATTTCGGTGGCAGGCTACGACAACAGGAAGTCAATAGCACAATATTTACCTCCTTGAGTCGCCGATGGCAGCCATGAATGCAAACACTACTTAAAGCCGAAGCAATGTTCTGGCTCGCATGGGCTGATTCTAGTCCTTTGGGAACGCCGGAGATCGGGAGAACGCCGCATCTGGCAGAACGGCATACGCGGTTCTCCTCGAGGGCACTCTCAGGCACAGCGAGCATTTTGGCAGAGGAAGTTGCGGAAGAGAAGGAAAGAGAACCTCTTATGGCCGGTCCTTCGTGCCCGCTTCGGAGAAGCAAAAGCCGAGCTCTCCACCCGAGTTGACCTCACCCAATCCATTGCCTGACGACAGCAACATCAAGATGGGGAAAGTTGCGGAGGCCAAATGCCGGCCTAGAACAAGTCTTCAAGACATATATCCAAGATAACAGTGGTAGTTGATGCTTTCTGCGTTGATCCGACCTTACTGGCCTCCATTCACACACCAGCGTCATCAAACAGCACGATGCCGGAGGAGAAACTCACACACGAGATGAATGGTGCTGTTGACAAAGATCTGGCTTCGGCTTTCAGACAGCATCTGCCCGATCTGAGCACACCTCGTTTCCAAGTATCGTCACAGCAAAGTCCTTACGAATACTCTGAGGCGTTTCAGAAAAACCATGTTCCACCTTGGCTTTACAACCTGACACAGGCCTGGAAGGAGCTTCTTGAGGAGCCATACACGGGCGTAACATCCGATGGTGGGTAGATTCACAGATGATGGGCGATATAGACACTGATCGATGATTCAGGGCATATTCGTGAAGGTCTCTTCAAGGAAGACGACCTTGGGGCCGACATTGAAGGAATAGTCAAAGCCACAGATTCTGTTCTATCAAAATTGGACGCGAAGCAGAAAGAAAAGCTTCGGTATCCTCTTGGAGCCAAAGAATGGCGTTGCTGGTCAAATCCGGAGTTTTTGCTTCGCCCGTTTGGACTACGACTTGAAGAACTGCCAGAGGATGTCGCACAGTCAATACTTGGCGTCATCTCTGCTACATTCTCGCCTGAAGGTTACGAAAAAGCACTTTCAGCCATGCGCATCAATCACTTCCTTGGTGAAGCATGCGAAGTACCCCGAATTATGAACCAGTATTCTTACAACTTCTTGCTGTTTGGGGAGCCATCAACCGACAATGCCTGGGGTTGGTCCTTGTACGGACACCATCTCTGCTTGAACGTATTCCTCAAGGGTCGCCACATTGCCATTTCTCCATACTTCACCGGCGCGGAACCGAACCTTATTGACAGCGGTCCATGGAAAGGCACAGCTATCCTGCACAAGGAAGGCGACCTTGGCCTCAAATTGATGCAAAGCTTGCCACAGTCGTCTCAAAAGGAAGCGCAGATTTATGAGCTGATGCGAGATCCTGCCATGAAGCAGACTGGAGACCTGAAGACCGATAGATGGAACCAAGATGATCAACGACATCTTTGTGGTGCCTTCAGAGACAACCGTGTCGTGCCCTACGAGGGTATTAAAGTCTCGTCCATGACTTCTGAGCAGCAGCAGCTCATTCTTGACATTGCTGAGGAGTTCTCGCTATACCTCCCGGCCAAGGCTCGACAGAGGAGGAAAGAGCAGATCAAGGAGCACTTCGACGAGACTTACTTCAGCTGGATCGGGGGGTACGGAGATGACGATGCATTCTACTATCGGATACAAAGTCCGGTCATTATATTCGAGTTTGATCATCATTCTGGTGTCTTCTTGACAAATCAGGAGCCAGCCAAGTTCCACACCCACACAATTTGTCGAACGCCAAACGCTGGAGACTACGGGCAAGCACTCCGAGAACCTCAAGATCGTGTACCATAGGTTCGTAATCTATCATTTGCGAAATGGCAATTCTGTGCCTCATCACGCTGGCATCTCAACAGGTCCTTCAGTATGATCTTTTCGCCTTCCCCAAGCGGCATACCAGTCCACGTCGAACCCATCAGTCTTTGCCTCCATCATGGTTTGAGCAAACAGCTCGTTGACACCACCAGAGACTACACTCGGATCTTCAGCTTGTTTTCCTGCCCTGCTGACACTACCGAGCAGTTGATCCAGCCACGCATATCCAAGCTCTTCCATGCCATCCTTCGCTCCGACTCCGATCCTCGAAGGTCTCTTCCGATTGCCAACGTCGCTCACTTCTATACCCGCCTTCCTACTAGCCGAGTCTAGTATAACTGCGAGCTCGCCCCCAAGAGTGCCATCAATACCATGGGATGAGAACATGTTACCCAGCATTTTGAACAGCTTCTGGTTGGGAGAGTCCGCTGGTGCCATCGCACCCGGCTCGAAGGAGCGATCCATGAGCACAATAGCGCCACCGGGCTTCACAAGCTGAAGTAGTCTGGCAACTACGTCCACTGCCGCATCGAAGGAACCCGCCATCGTCGCCAATGCAGCTCTGATATGTACCATGTCGAAATAGCCCTGGAGGTCCTTCGGCCACTCTTCGAGCGGATGCTGGCAGAGAAATCGCATATTGAACGGAACGTCGAACGGTCGCTGCTCGGAGGGTATGAGTGAGGTATCGCTTCCCACCAGATCCGCACTTTCGGGATCTCTCATCTGCGAGCGAATCTCGTGCAACCAGAATCCATCCCCGGTGCCCACATCGAGGATTCGCAGTCCGGACTGCTTAAGATCGACTGCATCCAGTGTGAGCGATCCAAATGCTTCTTTGCACAGTTCATGCTGCGCTTGTGCGCGATCAAGATTTCCTGTGGAACCCATCCTGTGTCGTGGTGAGCGGTATGTGATGATGGATTTGCCATTATGGGAGCAGACAAGCTCTATATCTGCGTCTCACTGCCAAACCTGTTTACAACAGGCCGTGCACACTCTTGAAACGAGCATGACGAAAGCTACGCAATGGGAGGCAGATGGCTGCCTGGTCAGCCGTTTCAAGACACTCAAGAGCTTGTGGAATTAAGGAGCTCGTTCGCTAGAGGCCTGGAGAATGCTATGCGACTCCTGATGGTGGTGCTCTGGAGCTACGTCAAGAGCCTTTCTGCGCTTCTCCTGCTCAAAGTATGCACTACTTGGCACAGGCTTTGCAAGGAACAACGAGATGTCATAAGCAGCATAAGATATTGATTGAACCGCTCTCATACTGAACCAGTGCTTCTACCTTCGACGAACATCCTCAGCCTGATCGCAACCGACATGCAGTTGGACAAGTAAACACGTGCATCTGCAGGTGCAACAACGTGCTGAGAGTTCTGGGTTCTGTACGGCACGGAAAACTGGTTTCATGTCAAGCCTTGATGCAGACAAACCAGGATCTCCTGTTTCCCATCGTGCGGACCGCAAAACCTAAAGTCATGACAGCAGCGATGCGACTGTCATCGCTCCTCAGCTTCGAGCATTTCTCCGCATTATTCTGTCTCTTTTGAGACGATACCGTCATTACGCAGGACGCGGCAGATACAATCAACTCGTCTCTTTCGTAGAGCTGGCCGGTTCCTGACATCTTCTCGGTGGTGCGCAGCACATCGAACTCATCTGGTACCTCAATGTGGTATTCTGGAATCTAGAAACGCCGTTTAGAGATTTTGCAGATGGCATGGCGATGCGTTTGCCTCCAAAGATAGCAAAGTCAGATGACCGAGCAACCTGAACGACTGCAGGTACGAGTGATCAAATAATCTCGGCAACCAACCGACTAGCCCTGTCGCCTGTTTGCCATTGGGCAAGGCTGGGATGCCGAGCACGTACGTCAAAAGCTTCAGTGTTTCCCTCCATTGAAATCCACAGAGTCGAACCAGGCTCTTGAAGACGACAAGTGCTATGCTGGCTCTGCCATCATGGATTGCTACCGAGGTGTTGTGCAGAGCGCAAACGTAAAATGAGCGGGTGCCCGGAGTGCGATGCCGTGGCATCCTCTTACATCTGTCATTGTGTCGCTGGTCGTTGCATTGACATCCTCGGACGCATAATCACCATCGCCACGAACCGCGCCATCAAGATCAGGAACACTAGGTCCGGAAGAACCAACCGGCCACCATGCGCTATTTCTCCGTGGTTCTGCTGAGCACATTGCTCACGCTCGTCAATTGCCAAGCAGACAAGATCATAAAGGCCCTCAACAACACCCAAGCCCAAGTGCAATACCTGGACTCTATGGTCGCAGCCTTCAATGGCGATGTCCTAGCAGCGGTCAAGATCCAACAACAAGCACTGGTCATCGGAAGACAAATCGAGTTTACGACCGAAGTAGTGGACGCCACGCCCTCGCTGAATGATGATACATCTCTTGAGGTCGCGACCTCTGTGCTCAGCCTTGTGCCAATCGTGGAGACTCTGCTCAAGCGGATCCAAGCTAAGAAGCCTGCGTTTCAGTCAGTGGTGATTGGACTTTTTGATGTTACTGGGCTGGTAAAAACACCACGAAACCAAGACATACGCGTTGTCGTTGTGTCAGGCCATGGCTGATCGAAGCTAGGTCACACAAACCTTGACGAAGCAGAAGACCGCGACACTCGCGCTCGGCAATAGCATTGCCACCAAACTGACTGGAGCATTCAAGACCGCGGCGCCCGCTATTATAGACAAGCTCGAGGCAGACTTCGATCGGGTGATAGCTGACTATGGGTCGTAAAATGTTGGATGATCGCAGACGCCGGACATGGTCGGGCTCAAAGACCACATTTTGCAGCGATCGGCATTGGTCATGATAGGTGTACTGTATAATGTGTACTTAATCTGACAGAAAATCAGAACTATGCTCCATCTCCAAAACATTTGCTGTCTTATCCCATATCATTCTCGTCCTTCCGGGTCCTTGTCGCGGGAATATAATGCTCAGCCAACTGGCATTCACAAGTTGACTGTGCACGTGTCGTCATGTAGGAGAAGAAACCCTACTCCGAATCTCCAGACTGTCCATTCTGCTGTGATTGCTCATTGCTGTCGTCAAACTGCTGACTGTTTCCAGAGCGGCCACTGCCTGAGCCTCCGCATCGGGAAGAACCAAACTGCCCTTGCGAGGATTCTCCCTCGCCCGAGCAGTCCTGTTGACCTTCCTGCTGACCAAAAGAGTTTTCGCCGTCGGCGAATTCCGATGAGCCTTGTTGAGAGCCTTGTCGTCCTTGTCGACCGCCAGAGAAACCGCCTTGTTGGCCTGAATTGCTGTCAGATTGACCGAAGGACGAGCCACGGCTACCACTGAAGCCCAATGACCCTCTCTGCGAGCCGCCTTGGCCTTGGAAGTCTTGCTGGTCGCCTTGACGGGATCCGAAACCAGAATTTCCGAATGAACCACTGTTTTGGCCACGACCTGACTGCTCACTCCGGCCAAATCCAGATGAGCTGCCAAAGCCCTGGGAGCTTCCGAATTGACCGCCTTGTCGGCCAAAGCCAGAGTTACCCTGCGGCGAGTTCTGTCTGTTGAACTCTTGGTCGTTCGAGAATTGACCTTCATTGGATGACTGGCGGGTGCGAAGTCCGTAAGTGTTGAACATCCGATCGTCGTCACGCTTGCTTACGACGGTAGCACCGCTGCCGGCGCGTGGTGCTCCTCCTGAGCCACCAAACCCGAAACCATTTCTTCATGACCGTCAGCATTAGACATTCTCAATCGAGACCTCATATACTCACAGGACATCGCCGGCCAGATGGAAGGGCACGTCGAAGGGTCCACTATTGCCGCCAGTGGACATTCCTGTCCCTCCTTGAGAGATTTGTCGCACCTGGACGGGAGCAGCATTGGCGATGCCTGCAGCGCCAAGAGCGAGTCCGATAGTTGATGAGAAATGCATTGTGAATTGACAGATGTGGTGAAGTCGCCAAGAAATGGTCTTTTGAGTGTAGATTTTGCTTCGTGTCGAGTGAACTGTGTAGTGCTTCTGCGAATGAGGGTTGAAGGCGATACTCTGAGCTCTTATTTATCCACTCGAAGCCATAGTTTGATTGGCGCACCGAATGACGGAGGACAGAAGCACTGTCGTCACTAACATGGCTGATTGCTTCAATTCTTGGAAGTGGCATTACCTTTGGAATCCATGATCGATCAGAACTGGTTCGAGACGACAGAACGGAGTATGCTCATGCATCCAATGTCTCATTTGCTCTGCCGTGATTGCTACTCTCGATTTGGTCTTGTTGCTTCATTGAGGTTTCGGACTGCTTGATGCCGTTTGCAAACTTTAGAATGATGAAAGTCTTCTTCAACATATGTCCTTGTCGAGTTTCCTTCTACCGTTGTCTCCAAGTTCTGTGTATCGAAACCTTGGCCAGCTTGTCTGCTATGCTCGAATTCAAGATCACACTTGACTCGAATCTAATCAAGATGAACAGTCTAGCCAAATGACATTCCTTTCGCAGGACTCGCGAAGATGGAATGCCATCATGGCTGCCAAATGCTGCACGAACGCCCCAGAAGTAAATGGAGGTCAGGCCGGAAAAGTCACAACGACCATTGCTTGTGCAAGGGCGACTATTGTCGCAGCTGGTCGTGAGTCGTGCAAGTTCGCAGCCGTGACAGTTGGGGAGTAGCATTTAATGCAGATCCGTTTCCCATCGTTTGCATTAAGTTCTGGTTTGATGTCGTAATGACATTTCTTGAGAATACACTTCGTATGCGTGTTCCGCTGTTTGGAGCAAATGAGGCCAAGGGTGCAAGAAGGCTTAAAGTCCTGTTGCTTGCGCTTCAATGGTGGCCTTTACGATGAAGCGGGACGATCAAACAAGTTGACAGACTTTCGTTCGGACTTCGTTCCTCATCTCAACCTTAAATTGCAGCCATGATCAGGCTTAGGCCAAGATATCAGGTGCAAGTTTGCAGAGTGTTCCAATACCAGGGGCTTCTCTTCTCACTCTGCGTGAATGTTCTGCGTCACTGCAGGTAGCATCGAAGAGATTGAAGGATCCCCGTCCAGCAGAGACCCAGGCTCGAGGTTGCGATACGCTTTTGGGACGTATCAGAGGCAGCCTTTCCAACCAGTGACCTTTGAGTTCCAGACACCTCTGGTCGCTGTGCCTGGTGCGCCTGGTGCGGCGTGGTCTAAGAAGTGACTAGCCAGAAACCCATAGCTATGAGCCTTGAAGTCCAACATGAGGGACTTCAGGAGCGCCAGGTCATATGGCCATCATCGTAACGCCGGCCATGTGGAAGCGAGGCGAGCAGTTTCCAGATGTTTGGAAGATCTGCTGGTACTTTCGCAATGATTTCAGTCAGCAGTTCGACCATGACTTCCAGAGCGGCGGACAGGCTAAGGCCGTAAAAAGATCCCGATCGCGTTCAGCTTCGTTTTCAATCCGACGATACATCGCGTCTCCAAGAGGCTGCGGAATTGTTATTGAGATGATATGGATGACAGTGTGCTGAAGAGAGCCTTTAACAGAAGTCAAGGACGGCTGAGCACACTGAGCACACTGCTGTGCTTTCCGCGGGACGCGCAAGGCTTGGCATTCTCCAATTTCCGCCAGTGGAATTCCGCCGCGCTACTTCTCCCTTCCATCTTGACCCAAACAACGGAGCTGCTCGCCCAACTCGTCAAGATATCAATGTCGAGCTGTACACGATGATCCGCGAAGTCGAGCTGAAGTGCAAGCGAGATGAGCGAAAACATGATTGACTTCGACTAGTCGCTAGCGTGTTGGACATGTTCGTGTCGCTAGCGGTCTCCTTACCGGCCTTCCATCTGTCGATGATCATGGGCATCACGGGAGTCTGCGTTCCGTCTCCGACTACATCAGCCGTCCAGTCTCGATGCCATCGCCTTCCTTAATGCCTGCGAATGGCGCCAAAGGCTCAATTCCCAGGACAGTTGACTCTGCCATTAGCCGTTGGCAGAAAGAAACATCGACGGCGAGATGAGGAAAGCCTGGAGGCAGAGGCCGGTGTGAGGAAAGAGATCCTTCTTTCCTTGCAAGCAACATTGGCAAACTTACCTCATCTACGCCTGCTCGATCCGTACGGCGTGCTTGATCAGCTCAGTTTCAAAGACCTAGGCTCGGTCTCACAATGGTACTTCACGAGCGAATTGGACCCGAAGTCCAGCGGACATTGGGTTGCCGTATCCTCCCAAGCCTGGGGCGAGAACTTCTGGGACGTGGCTACTAAGCATGAAATCACCTTCACATATCTGATGCTCCTGGTTGTCCACAAGCAAATGGTGCTCTCGGGGCGCACCAACGGCAGGGACTTATTTTTGCTTCAGAACAGGCTGCTACGACTTGTACGGGAAGGATTTGGCAACTCGTTTGCATCGACCTGCCCAGAGACAGCTTTGACAATTTGCGGCCTAGCACTTTTCGCTCTCCGCCAGGGTGATCGGGTGGCCGCGAGAGCGCATATGACAGCGGCACAGGCCTTGAGTGCCATGCAGCATGCTCCGAACGCCCCATGCTGGATGATATGCTCTTGGATTGACATGTTTATTTCGACTGCATTTGCGTGGTCACCGTTCTTGCCATATCAATTGCCTCTTCCGACGCAAGGCTCGAGCAGTAGCAGTTCACATCACATCGAAGAGGCTCGGAAACGTGCCCTTCGTTGTTCCAAGCTGGCACCATTATGTCGACCAGGCTTCGATGAGCGTGAGGCCTTTGAGCTCCTGTCCCAGATGCACGAGGCCTGTGCTGCAGCCGATGAACGGCATTCGGTCACATCTGCTCCTCAGAACCTGTTGTACGACACCGTTTTCCGATTATGCCGGCTATCGTCTCTCACACTAGGCGATGCACTTACGCAGCTTTATATTATCGCCATTCAGCTGTCATGGCTGTCGGCCGCTCGGTTCTGGCATCCGCAAGTAGGACCTTTGCGCCCTGCGCTCCTGGCAAGACTTGACAGCACACTTCAAAACACACCAGAGATCATCACTAAGTGGCAAGGATCGAGTAGCCTTCACAGTCTTCTGTGGGTAGCGCTCGTGGGGCATCAAAACTCTGGACGCTGCATGCCCGATGTGAGCTTTCGTTTTCTGAGCGTCGCTAAACCGGTCTGTCAATTACTCGGCATCACAAGATTACACGACCTTCGACGGCACCTAGCTTCTTTCCCGGGCCTCGCCACGGAGAAGGAAAATGGCATAACTGCTCTTTGGGCCGACCTTCGTCCAGATGCGCCCTCTCAATGGGTCGCAACAAGGCATTCTCCTCCACCATGTCAGCACACGCTCCCAGGTGCATCTCAGTCGAGGAAGTTCGTCACGATCTTTCAATTCGAGACAGCTTCTCTAGACGATGCAGATGGCCCTTGCTGTCGATTCTGGATGAACAACTGGGGCAGACCAAGTCAAGCCGCGAATCCATCGTGAGACAGTTGTGGACATCCTGCAATCTGAGATTTAGGGGCTGTCTAAGCAGACTCGAGCAATATGGGCCTGCAGCACTTGTCGTATTACTGCGAAAGCGAACTCGAAATTTGCAGCATCGCTGTCGACTGTTTGCTCATAGCACTCATCAATAACGAGATGTCTCGGCCCGCCATAGCGAATCTGTTGATTCGATGTCAGTACTGATCTGCGAAGCACTCCCACGAGGGATGATCACTCACCGGATGCAAGCGTGCTTCTTTGCCAACGCCTCTAAGATGTCTGGTCGTGGCTCCAGTCCACCTAGACCTACGAAGACCTTTCTATCGCCAGTTGATGCGCTTATCGCTGCTGCGGCTATCCGTGCCACAGTACCATGGAACAGATCAGCATCGTACTGACCTGGGATCCCAAGTCTAGATGCAGTATTAGCACGGCATTGGCATCGTCGGCAGATGCTCACGCAAACTTACTCCATGCATAGATCTGCGCAACCGATGAACAACGCATCTATGCCTGGTACTGCCGCTATCTGTTCGACATTCTCTACTCCTTCAATGGTCTCAATCATTGGCATTATCATAACCGACTCGTTGACGACTTCAGAAATGGTTGCGTACGAGAGTCTGGTCTCGTACTGTGTCATTGCTGTGACCATTGTCACCGAGCGGTGGCCCAATGGCGGAAAGTTGGCAGCATTTACACACATCTGAGCTTGCTCAACTGTATTCACATGCGGCACTATGATGTTCTGCGCGCCCGAATCGAGGCAGCGAGATATCCAGTCCGGAGAGCAAGTTGGGACAACCACAGTTGGAGAGATGCTGCGATGTTCGCGTATCAGCTTTCTGGAAGCGCGTGCTTGGCAAGACGGAAGGTTCCTCACCCAACGTTAAGGCAAGCGACAGCTATGTCTTTCATGCTCTCTATGCCCATTGCCATGTGCTCCAGATTCATCAAGACCGCAGAGTAGCCCGCCCTCTTGGCGATCAATGGCATTTCCGTAGAGAATGCTATCCGAAGACCAAAGGAGTATGCCAATTTGTTCTCAAGCATGAGTTGCTTGACGAGATTTGGTCGACATACTTCGCGAGCCAAAGCAGCTTGATCGATCGGGCTCGACATTGTTCCAGTTGAAAAGAGAGCGTGATTGTCGGATTGCTTCGCGAAGAGTGAGCTTGACGCTGGTGTCGCTCGAGAGCAGGAAGTAGAGAAAAGCTTATTCCAGTAATGTCCACACTCCTCTGGTTGGTACCTGGCATTGTTCGAAAGAGGCTGTCTGCACTACATGTACGTTGCCTATCCACATGCGAGATAGGCAACCTCAATACCCCTGCACATGCGGCCAAAGGTGCTTAAGATTCGGCCAAGCATCCATGTCTCTCGGAAGACAATCAACCAGATCACAGCTTGGCAGGTACGGAGTCCTCGCAAAACCTCGCTGAGATAGATAGATAATGCAAGAAGCAGATGGCGGGAGGCGAAAAGGCCTTGGCGGCTAGATACAATGCTTTCGATTCCACATTTCCAAATTCATTCCACAGCCCTTGAAGGCTCGTGATACAGTACCCTTCCTCCTCAACGTAGCTTCTCATCATGGACATCGACAAGAAGACGGCGGCTGTAACCTCAAATGCTGTGCCCGATGTCGCTACAGGAAGCGTTCAGACGCAGCCGACATCATTCTGGACGAAGTTTGTCTCTCATATCTGGGATGCAGACTTACATCTCAAGAGTCCACATGTATCGCGACAGGCCCCGAAAACAATTGATTGCAGCTAACGATGTGTTCAGGAACGAGCTCTTGTTCGCAAGCTAGACTTCGGTATTCTGATCTGTGCCACTCTGGGCTGGTGGATCAAATACATTGATCAATCTAATCTCACGAATGCCTGTAGGTGGTAGCTGCCAATGGACTCTCTTCAGTAACGGAGACGCTGACGATACACAGATGTCAGCGGAATGAAAGAAGATCTCAATATCCAGGACAATGAATACACATACATGCTAAGTAAGCTTCTCCTACATGGATACCATCGCTCGAAGCTGACATTGATGAAGTGTGCTACACCATCTCGTTCGCCATCATGCAAATTCCGTCCAATCTGATCGCCCTAAAAGTAAGACCACGGACTTGTATTGTCATCTGCGAGCTTGGATGGACCATTTTCACGTGAGTCGTCGTGGGTGCATTGGACATGATGCGACCTGTACTGATCTGAACTTCCTCAGCTTCGCACAAGCTGGTGCAACCAGCCCCAACCAGATGTACGCCTTCCGCTTCATGGTCGGTTTCTTTGAAAGTGCTTTCTCACCAATCATCATCTTCCTGCTTGGATCGTGGTATACGAAGACTGAACTAGCAAAGCGAGTAGCTATTTGGCATATCACAGGATTCTTTGGTCAAGCTACGTCAGGTTTCCTGCAAGCTGGTGTCTATGCATCATTGAACGGACATTTAGGACTTCCTGGCTGGAGATGGCTTTACATCAGTAAGTGAAAGAATCCGCTCGTTGGTAACTCGGACATTGCTGACAAGTTCGGTCTAGTCTGTGGTTGCATGTCATTGCCAGTAGCCATCTCAGTATGGTTCCTGCTTCCAGACTATCCGCATAATACCAAAGCATGGTACATCACCGAGGATGATCGAAGACTTGCC
Source organism: Pseudocercospora pini-densiflorae CBS 125139 (assembly GCA_000504365.2). NCBI lineage: Eukaryota > Fungi > Ascomycota > Dothideomycetes > Mycosphaerellales > Mycosphaerellaceae > Pseudocercospora > Pseudocercospora pini-densiflorae. The sequence continues at coordinate 45,274 of AWYD02000215.1, forward strand.
ATGGAACGTGCGGCGAGACAGAACAGGACTGAGATCACTGGAGTACTGGATCTCAAGCTCGTGAAGCGGATGTTCGGGAGCTGCCGCTGGTGGATTTTATGTCTAATGTACATCTTTGTAAGGCCGCCTCATGCCATTCACGACCTCGCTCGAACACTGACTAACGCAACCCAGTACGGCAACTCATGCCAGGCGAACAATTACTTCTCCATCTACCTCAGTAAGTTGAATGAACCAGTGAGCGTGTAAAGAGAGACTGACCCGTCCGCAGAAAGTGCTGGCTACAGCGTCTCGCAGCGGAATGTGATACCAGCTTGCGCAAATCTAGTCACTATGGTCAGTGACTTTGCTTGGGGATTCGGATCCGACATGACAGGCAATCGAGTATGGTGGATAGTAGGACCACTTGTGAGTACTCCTGTACATGTACCTTGAGAAAGTCCAGTATTTCTGACACTTTGCATAGCTCCTCACGACAGTACCTGGAGCATCAATCCTCACTGCCTGGCCTGATGCCGACGCAGCCCGGGTCGCAGCATTCTTCCTCGTTGCCTGCGGCTATGTTACTGCCGTGACCTGGACTTGGGCGAACGAAGTCAACTCGGGTAATGCTGAAGAGCGAGCTTTGACGATTTCGAGCATGAATGGATTGTTCTATGCCACAAGTGAGCTTTTTCCGGACAGCACTGTTGCTGAGACGCCCAATACTGACAGCTGCTGCACACTAGATTCGTTCTTGCCCATTCTCATCTTTCCGCAGACAACAGCACCGAACTTCCCACGAGGGTTTCCTTCGATCGTGGCCTTCGCAATTGCTGGAGTAACCTTGACCTGTAAGCGAATCAAACAAAATGTGTGTGTCAGCGCTTAACTGCTAATTGACGACAGTAATTGCCGATCAGTTTCATAAGAGACAGCTCAGGCAGGAGAAAGCTGCTGCAGCAGAACAGCCACCGTCCGAGCTGCGTTCAACGGGGAATGGCATTGAGCTGTAGCGCGAGTCCTGGACTGTTTCAAACATCCGGGAGAAATCTCGACCAGGCATGTAGCTGCCAGCGGCAGTCAGTACAGGTGTACATTGAGATTATACCATGATTCCATCGACTGCTCAGAGCATCGCCTCAGTGATGGTCCACTGCTCAGGACCCGGCTTATGCATGCCAACGACTCTCAAGCCAACACTCTCCAGCAAGTTCCTCATCTGCGCTTCACTTCTCTCTTGGCCTCCGAATAGGGACATCATGACAAAGTCCGCTCTAGTAATGTACTGTCCAGGGTTGAGATCCTCAATGAGCTGGTCGTGAACGAGGACTCGTGAGTTCTTGTCCATGGCCTTCACGATCTGGCCAAGAAACTTCCGGCAGTTGTCATCGGGATGGTCATGGCATACGCCGCGGAAGTAATATGCTCGTGCACCTGTAGTGGTCAGAGGTTGTCTATTCTGGCAAGGTCAAGCACGGCTGAGCTCACCTTTGATAGGTTGCTCGGTCATCATATCGTGTGCCGTGACCTCGACATCAGGTATCTGCTTGCCTTCAACAACAAATGGCAAATCTTGCAAGACGACACGGCCTTTGGAGGCTGGAAAACTCTTTCTTAGGTTCATGCATTGATGACCGAAGCCGCCGCCTCTGCTCTGGTTAGTATTTGCTATTCTTGAACGGCACGGACCTTACACGTCAACGAAGAGAACGTCTTCAGGCGAAGTTCCCTCAAACAATTTTTCGAACGGATACAGCTTAGCAAGCTCATCTCTGTCAGTGCTGCGTGCGATAGTCATGAAGTCTGTTGGGAGGTTAGTCTTGGCCACAACTAAGTTACCTTTCCTTTGACGCACCATTGAAGTATTTGCCCTGCTCTGGATTGCCTTCAAGCCACTCGAACATCGTTCGGCTGTCATACGTTCTCTGCCAGACGGTGTTCTTCGGATCAGTTGAGACTTTGTAGCCATTCTCCCGGAAGAAGTAAGGCATGTCTGCGAGTGCTTTCATCGTGAACAGCATGGTGTACTTGTCTCCAATTCTGCCAGTATCCGTCAAGTCCCTGGTAAGCTCGTTCGGGCCGTATGAATCTATATCGAGCTGGTCGACCATCCAGTGAGCTGCAAGGTGGCGTACGACCTTGGTCACAAGCATCTCATCGTTGCCTTTGGCCTGTTTCGTGATCTCTGCGATGGACTGCGGTTTGGTAGACGAAGCAATTGCTTTGAAGATGTCCATTTCGCAAGCCAGTGTGGCCACTGCAAGCTCGGCTGGCTGTAATCATGGTATTAGTTGATGGTGAGTTAATCCGGTCAGGTATCACAAACCGCCCATGATTGTTTTACGCTGAATTGAAAGGGTGTCAGAATTTGCCTGGCTGTTTCCTCAGCTGCACGCAAAGCTCTGAGACCTTCATTGTCGCCCTTTCCCTTGAATCTTGAGGCAACTTCATGACCCAATTTCTCGAATTGGCTTGTCAGCTCTTCGTCCGACAGATTGCTCATTGTCACGACTTTGATCGACTTGTAGATGGGGTTTCAGGAGCCGCAAGAGTGAGAAAGCAGGCCAGTGCAATGCTATCAGTAGTTGTTGGATTGCATCTATACTTCCGGAAAACGCTGCTTTGTTTCAGCTGCAGCCAGGTCCGAGTGAAGCATTCAGGGCTTCGCAGCTGGATATCTCGGGCCACGCTTACGACCATCCGCATGGACAATCTCAAGAGGTGATTCGCCCAGCTGAGTTGATCCTCTGACCTGTACCTACTTCCGGAGCCAGGTGGTAGGAGTAAGCGGGGCAAAAATCGGATCTGAAAGGTGGTGCAGCCACTGATCTAAGCAGCTCCATCTTGATCTTGGTCATGCCCTGAGGTATGCTTATTGCTCCCAAGCCTTTTTGGGTCTACTTTGCGCACTACGCCGTGTCACGATTCGACCGCTCTCCATACAGTATCCTGCTTCACATTGCTCTTTCCGAATGGCTTTGGGCCAGGTCTCTCTCGCCGTACATTGCCAGCCGATGACGCCAAATTCTCGAGCCAACCTTGTCCTCATGCATGAATGCCCGTCGCGAATTGCGATATGGATGTCGGTGGAGAACAGGTTGCGATCATGCCATGAAGGGGTTCCTCGGACAATGCGGCCCCAGACCTGACAAAAACCTCAGCCGGCTTGGCGTTTTCTTCCGAAACATCCCGTGAGATTGGTTCCTTGACACTACCTCCTACACAACATCCAGAAATGTGAGCTTTGCCTCACACGAGTGGAGTGTCACCGAGCTCATGGCAGGACAGAGGAGCCGTTCAAGCCGGAATACGAATGCGAGATGCCAATGCGCTGTCACTATGGGACCGAAGCGGAGTCGCGTCGTGGCGCAACACGCCGCATACTCGCTTCGGAGCTCAACTCGAGAGATCAATCTCTACAAAGAATGCTCTGCACCTCACCTGAATCGCCCTTCAGCTGAGCTACGTCCCTTCTGAGTAAAACTCCATATTGCGATATACTCAAAGCCCTCTCTTCTGGCAGTGCATCGACACATTGCGATCCAGCAGATCTTAAGGAGAGCATCATCTCGCCTGATCGCTTCATGTCAGATGCAGCATGGCATCTCAAGCTCGTGAAACCAAACGTCTGTCTCTGGGCAAAGGCTGCATAATGCGATTCATGGTCGACGAGTCCAAGGCCAACGACGACCTGCACCACCACTGGACCCAGACCTCCTATGATGGGCGACCTGAATCCTGGGTTCCGGACATTGGGTCTCACTGGCACAAGTACCATGACGAGTATATGGAGATCTTGGAGGGCGAGATCGACTTCATCCTAGATGGCAAGGCCGTAACACTCCATGCGGGGGACCCATCTCTGCACATTCCAAAATGCCACGTTCACAGCTTCAAGTTCAAGGCCGGAGTAAAAACAGTTCTCATGGAAAGGACCGACCCGGTGGGCGATTTCAAAGAGAAGTTTTTCGAAGTGCTCCTTGATGAAAGAATCACGGATGGAGGGAAGCCGAGTCTGCTAAGTGTCATGCTCTCATTCTACGACGGTGACACTTTCTTGAGTCTCCCCGGTGGCTTCAAGCTGGTAGAAGAGAACTTGACCTGGCTGCTCAGTGTTCTCGGGAAGATATGGACCCCCAATGGGCCAAGAGTGCAGCAAGTCGCCGTGCCGATGAACAAGAAGACAGAATAAGTGCGAGCCCCGGGCTCTGTAAGATACCAGGCCGCGAGACTGTTGATGTACGATCTGAGCGGACATCTCCACTTGGAACACACGGCAGGTCTATGTCTGAAAACTGGAAACAGTCATCGTGAGTTTCCGTCTGCACCGCGAGGTCGGAGACGAAATTCATGCCTCCAGTCTTCCATTCAGCCTCATCCCATGCAACGGAAAGTATATCAATACGAAGCTTCGTATTAGTAATCTGAAGTCGTTTCCTGTCTTCCCACATACACCCGTGCTACTCTTTCTGAAGTGGCCAGAAACCCGCAAGTTTCAGCAAGACTGCCTTTGCATAGTTCAAGTACTGCCTGCAAATATCGCGCGTATATCTCAGCGCTAGCCACTATTGATTGGCTACATCCGTAGCAACGACACGGAATCTCATGGAGTAGAACCTACGATGGCAGTGGCAACGATCCAGGTCAATCGCTGAAGCATTTCCGCTTCTATTAACTCAGTCACTCAATGCAATACCACGGCACAGAGATATGCCTTGTAGGGCGCGCCTCGAATCGTTCGATGGAAGAGACTCTTGGTACACTCCTTGCCCGTCCTAAAATGATGTTTAAAGTACTAGAGCAGCGATGCTGTCCATATTCCTATATGTTTTAGCCTTGTTGGAATCCCACCGCTCTCACAGCCCAGTGGCAAAGCTATGATGTGCTCGCCATTGCTCCAGCTACCGAAAGAGATTCGGCTACAGATCTTGAGTCATCTCTTTCCCGATACTCATTGCTATCTCCAAATTCACAAGCATAACATTCATCTATGCCGAGCCTACGCTCATTGTGAGCCTCTTGCTATCCTTCTGACGTGTCGAACACTGTCGGAAGATGTTCAAGAAGTACTCTACGACAACACCCTGTTCGATGTGCACCTACACCTTCAGCACCTTCCACTGCAGCAGCACAAGGCCTTCGTAGACTCGCTCCAGTGCCAGATATTAAATTACGACCCTTTGCAAGATAATCAGCTTGAAGACCAAGGCTCTCAACCGCGTCCACCCCAAGCCGAGTTGCAACCCAGCCTGTGCTGCGATGGCAGGGCCATGCTCAACGTGCCCTTAAAAATGCTATCTTTCTTGCACCGAATCAAAAGGCTTTCACTATGTGTCTGGATCTACCAATGTGGCACCGAAGAAGAAGCAATTCGACAGATCGACATCTTTGAGCAAAGCTTGACTAAAGCAGGGGAAGAGGGGCAACGGATTCTGCAAGAAGTCACGATCAGGCTGAAACTGCGTCCGCGATGGATGCAAAGTCATCTTGAGCCGATGTGCACCGGAGACATCGACTTGCTTGTGCAGAGGCTGGGTGAGATCAAGTGCGTCAAGGCTATTCAATGGTCGGTGGAGGAGGAAGTGAAGAGCTTGATGAGTGAAAGTTGCTGGGAAGAGACTCTGGAAGGACGAGCAATTGTGGTCAAGTAGCGTCGTTTCACAGCGGTGCATCACCTGTAATCAATGGTTGTAAGGGTTAGCAATCATTCAAACGATAAGCGCTCCGGACCACCGCGCTGGGACAGAGCTGGCGTCTCTGACACTGCTTGCTCAGTCTCGCACGTTTGCTTAGAAGCATGCCTCATACACAAGGGCCTACTCGTTGTAGGTATGTTTACTGCGATCGTCATTGTCTTCCGCAAAGCCTGAGCTCAAGCCATCGAAAGAACGGAAAGGTCAGGGCGGTAAAGCCGCAGGTCAACTCATGACCAATGTTGCCACCTCCGATTAGATTTGCAATCGGCGAGGTGTACCAAGTCTCTGCCATGCCCATCACAGCACCAAGAAAGCCAAAGACAAAAGCCGCGATCCCAGCCCATCCGAATGGCAGATTATGAGCATTGTCCCAATCGTCGAAGTTGTAGCAAGACCAGTCGCAGCCGCGAAAGATCAGGTGCTCTTCAGCCACAACGACGAGGAGAATGACGCACCAATATCCAAGAATATCCAGAAGGGTGATCAATGACTCCTCAAATGAAAGCGAAGCGAGACATCCCACGACCACCGAAACGATAAAGCCCATCGTCACGAAGACGATTCTTGGTACGCGCAATGCCCAAGGACCGAAGTTCTGAGCTGCGATGGCGAAGCTGTATCCATTTGGAATATTGTTCTGCAAATGTCAACTTCGAATGCAACTTCCCAACAGGAACAGTGGATCTCTTACCGCAACTGAGCTTAGGCCGGCAAGCACGAGGAGGAATTTACCGAAGCCTCCAGCTGGTTCAAGGGCTTTCGCGAGCGGACCACCGACACCATATTCAGCATAAGACTCCGACCAAGCGACATCAGATACTCCATCATACATCGCCGCCCCCAGAGTCATGACAAGTACGGAAGGTAGCCAAATACCCACATACGTTGACTCTAGAAGTCTCCACCTGGGAGTATTGACTGGCATCCTTACATTGTAGTCAGCTGTCAGGTATGACCAAGAAAGCGCCCAGGAAATGTTGACAGCGATGAACGACAGCACAGATGCGGTGTCGGCAGGACTTCCACCAGCACGGAAATGCTTTGCTCCGGTCCCTGCTGCCACGCACCAAACGATCAGTGGTAAGACCCAGAGGAATGAGTCCATCTTGTGTATCCATGCAATACCTCCAATGCACAGCAACCAGACCACAACGGAGATGATGATGACTCCGGCCCATAAAGGCAGTGCTCCATTCGAGACTGCAGTCCAGCAAGAGGCTCCGGCGATGGCGTTGATCGCTGCCCAGCCGACGTTTGAGATGAGGATGAAGATGACGCAGATAAAATTGCCCCAGTAGCCAAAAGAGTAGCGCCTACGATGGTTCAATCAGTATGAGGAAGTTTGAGAGTTCGTGTATGGGCCGGGAGACAGCTCACGTAAAAGTACTCATCCTCAATCCCGTCAATCCAAAAGTCGCAACCCATGCTGGGCAAGCACATAGTACTGTGTTCACCGAGAGAATCACAGCGAGACTTTGATAGAATGTCAAACCAAATATGGGTCCGAGCATGCCTGTGCTAAGAGTGGCTACTGCGAAATTGGCGCTGAACCTGTTCGAAAATCAGCAACAATGGATAGTTAAGGAATGAAAGCATGTCTGACCAGAATGTCGTCGCTTGCCAAACATGAGTCGGATGCTTCAGTCTCGTCTCGTCTGTCACTCTCTCTATGCCGCCGATTTCGATTGCGAGCTTGTCTGCCCATCGCCACACACGCCTATGCCTGTGTCGCTCATTGCCATCGTCGTCTGTGGGCAGTGGTGAATGCGATGACACGTCTATACCGGTTTTCTCCTGCATTGCTGCTGTAAAAATTCGAAAATATCGAGACCTTGGCCAAAGTGCTTTTCCAGTTAATATGTTACAGTAATCCTCCCACCTGAGATACGCCTTGGCCTATCAGTCGTGTCGCTTGAGCTGACTAAAGGCGCGTGTAGCGATCGCCAGCTCTGCAAACCTTATGCTACGGTCTTGGTAGCTTTGGGGTATCTGTGATGTACTCGTGTTCGTGTAAGTGATTGTCCATATTTCCAAGTGATATAGGAGTGCCGAGGCGGGCAGAAGAAATATTCATGGAGTATACTGGTTGATAGCACATTGAGATATATGGCCTTCAAGGTAGTCCATGACCTTACAGTATCCAACGCCCACTCGCGCTAATTGGCCATGATCCAGCGCTCACGTCGCCGTACGCCTTCATCTTGCCGTTCACGTTCCACCGAGTCGATGCGAGCGGCAGACGACGTGCTGCAACTGCCGAGGTCGTAGCCACAGGATGATACAACACGTTGGTCCTACTCGTGCTGTGTATCCTATCACATTGTGTCAGCAGGAGGCTTCATTCTGATTGACCCCGTGTCGACTGACTCTCTTGAAAGAACCAAGATCGCAGCACCAAGGGTATGCAGCAACATCCTCACTGGTGAGGAATTGGCATGGGTTGCAGTTGGTCTGAGTCTGGCAGATCTCTTGGGAAGTGTAGCAGAAGTTCTGAGCGTGGACTGCTGCGGCTGCAAGCAGCAGGGAGAGGGCATAAGTAAGCTGCATTGTTGCTGGTCTTCGAGGTTTGCTGTTTCAACTCTGGAAGATGAGGTCTGAAGTCCTAATCTTGGTGGTCTGCTGTGAGAATTGACGTCTAGAGAGGTCAATATATACACTCTAGACGGGATTGTGGCCCACGAGCAACTCCCTCCAGTGCCATCGTGTGAGGTCATGGTCGGCGCTTGGTGCGCTGGCAATCTTTTCAGGACCGACCATGACATATTATCAGGCAATGTCTCAATATCGAGGAGTGTTGCTGGTGGTTCTTGTGTCAGTTTGAACCGTCTACATACTATCCATCGCTGAGGCTATAGAGCGGCAAGCCTGAAAAGGTTATAGCTTGACTTGGCCAAGGAGAATATTGTCCGACTTCTGGCCGACATGGAGCATAAGAGGTTGCTCTACGCCTTCTCGCGTTCAATAGCTTCGCTTCGCATGAGTCAAGAATGTCTAATAGGCACCAGGAGTGACGCTTGCGATGTTGGTGGTAGACGCCGAGTAGAATGGTCAGTCATGGCAGCTGCAGGCCTGGCAATGCCTGATTGATTGTCGTTGTAGGCTTCAAGAGTGTCTATGGCCCACTTAGCGGAAATAAAGACGGCTCCTTCGACCCTCTCATTTCGTGCCTCTTCATGCCTCCAGTTCCCGCTGGCTCTTGTTGTCACAGTGCATCTCTTCAATTCATCTAGAGGTCTCTCGGACTTGGGCTCTGATCGATCTTCGTATCGCGTAGTCAAATTCGCTCAATGTGCTGAATAGTTGCGCGCCATGTACGATCTCCATGAGAATTGATCGTGGGCGGTAAAGATCGTAATCCTACGTTGTGCATGTTGTTGTCTTGGGAAGCAACCGCGAGTCCGCGACAGGATTGAACGCGCCAAGTCTTGGCAGGTCCAGCCTTCCGCCATGCTCCTTCTTGGTCACCTTTCTCCTCTTTACACCTGCATGGCGCCAACAAGGCACACGATGTACCTCTGTAGCTATCGTAGACCCGAATGCAGTCCTCCCTAATATTTTGTAGAATCTTGCTGCAGGTAAGTCGGCCTTTTCTCATTCACTCTCGCTGCAGAACACGCATATGCTATTTTACGTCATCTACGATCGGAGGACAACGAAGACAGATCGTCATGGGAGAACCTGGAGTAGTACAATTTCCGGAGGAAGACATAATGGCAGCGACTGCAGAGACCATTCGCCCGAGAGCATTCTCTGCATACACGCATGATCAGGAAGACACTTCCACCAGTACGGTCATCGTGGGAGCTGGCGTCATTGGATGTGCCACCGCGTACTATCTGTCAAGAAGCCCAACAAACGTGCATCCTGATGGACGAAGGCAGCAGATTCATCTGATCGAAGCCAGCCCAGAATTGTCTGCATCCGCGTCAGGGAAGAGCGGAGGTTTTGTTGCAGAGGATTGGTTTGGGCCGGCGTCTGCCTCCTTAGGCGAGCTGTCGTTTCGCCTGCACCAAGAGTTGGCAAATGAGCATGATGGCTACAAGAACTGGGGATACAGTAGAAGCACAAGCACAAGCCTCGCTGTGAAGTACATCGGTGGCAAGAGCGAGGAATGGATGCAGCAAGGTGGCTCTAGAGCACAAGTTGCGGGCAATCGGGTCGAGCACTATACGGATGGCGTGAACCCTGCTTGGCTTAGGAAGCGCAAAGGTGATAATATCGACATGATCAGCGAGGAAGGTGGTGTTGCTCAAGTTGATCCTCTCCGCTTGAGTCAGTTCTTACTGCGGCAGAGCATTCTGCAAGGCGTTACGCTTCATCATCCTGCCAAGGCAGTCAGACTCAGCACCGACGACGACCAGAAGCTGAGTGCGATACGAATTCAACATGCCAATGGCAGCGAGCATAGGATACCTTGCACGCGTGTTCTGATAGCAGCCGGAGCATGGACACCGAAGGTCTTCAGCGCCCTCTTTCCTGCCTCGGGACTTAGAGTGCCTGTCTCACCATACGCCGGGCACAGTCTCGTGGTCAGGAGTCCGCGATGGACGAAAGAAGCTGAGACCAAGGGTTATCACGCAGTCTTTACATCCATGCCGAGCGGATGGAGCCCGGAAATCTTCTCCAGAGTCGGTGAAGAGATCTACATTGCAGGACTTAATAGCAGTTCAATCCCACTCCCTGAGCTTCCAAGTGATGCTCAGCTTGATCCAGCTTCTGTAGAAGAGCTGAAGACAGTCACGAAGCAGCTCGTCGGCGATGACATGGAAGTGGTTCGCGAAGGCTTGTGCTTTAGGCCAGTGACGAACTCTGGCAATCCAATTCTTGCAAGAGTTCAAGATCAAGCACTTGGCGACAACATTGTAACCCACGGTGCAGGCTCTGGAGGTGTCTTCCTATGCGCAGGACATGGTCCATGGGGCATTTCGCAAAGTCTTGGAACCGGAAAAGTCATGAGCGAGATGCTCGAGGGGCGGGATATTGGAAACCGCTTGAGCGCTGATGTCCGAAGACTTGGCATTCGATGATTGTAAGGCTGTCGCATTCCACCTCTACTTGGCAGAGAAACAAGGTGAGATCATGCATTTGACCGTGGCCGGCAGCAGATCTGGCGACAACTCATGGTATTGTATCACATTCCTTTGCGGTACTTTCGCTGCGATCCTGGTCTTTCTCGTTCGTGGGGCCACCACCAGCCCGGTCACACCACCGGTCTCAAGACATTGACTTCACCAGATCACAAGGCTTTCGTCGACAACAACAGCATAAGAATGAAAGACCGAACGGTATTTGTATCGTCCAAATATCCCACTCACGCATACAACTGCATCAAGCTAGCAAAACATGGATTCAGCAAAAATTCTCCTCGCAGGTCACCTTCGCGCCGACAAGTGTTGCTCCTACGAATCATACCCTGATGCCAGCCTTGCACTACATCGCTGTCCGCACATGAGCTTCACGAAGAGCGATCGAACCCCTAAGGATCAGAACAAAACTTCGAATCAGCATCACGACCCCAGCTTCTACGTCCACAAAGTCTGGTGGCAGAGAAGACCGTCTGCCGATAGCACAACCTCAACCAAGAGTCAATCGACGACCAAATCCCATTGAAGAGGCTATGGGAACCAGCGACATATCTAGAAGTATCCGTGGGGAATCTTCTATCCCCCATTTGACCTTCCACCGGCCTCTTTCGCAGCAACTGATTCACGATTCGACTTCGAAGGCCACACATCAGACAATCAAGCATTTTCAAAAGGCACATCAGTGCGTAGTGCCGCTGGATCCCTACTTTGCATAACTCACTGAAGCATATGACAACCAATTGAAAGACCTCTATTGATGTCAGACACCCATCGACTGTGTGCCATGTCATTTTGGCACGTTCAAGAATTTGAACGGCCCTTTCCATGACAAGCAAAACATTGGGAGCCAAGAAAAGCGGCCTTCAAAATCTTCCTGTCATGTCTCGTGGACCGAAAATTGGTCGAGGACCTTTCTCTGCTTGGGTTCCTAAGGGTGTACCCTACTCGAGGCTTTCACCATCGATCGAGGACCACTGTCGGCTTGCCTCTTCGGAGCTACGAGTGACCGCACTTCATTTACCAAACACCACCGTTCCAAGCGGTCATTGCGACCATCTCGAGTTTCGCCTTCGCGAAGAGGCACTGTCATCATTGACCCAGCCAAAAGCGAGACATCCCGACTCAATCTGCTGGGCACGAGGACAATATCTTTTGAAGCCCCAGATGTCATATACAGATCATGGTGCTCTGGTACCTTGATGCGAGCTGATGACTCTGCTCTTGATCGCTCTTGATCGGAACTTCTTCGCCAACCAAGAAGCGGCTGAACGCGCACCCTTGCATTTTTCAATGCTGAAATTAGCACCTGTTGCATGCCAAGTTCGCTAGAAGAGATTACAGCTCTCCACAAGACAACATGAGCTATCGAAGCTCTGGTACCTAGAGCTTCATTCAACCCGATGCGACCAGAATGGCTGCACGTATACATCGTCTAGAGGTCTGCCAAGACTTCGCGCTTTCGAGCCTGGTAGACCAGGAGAGGCCTGCTGCAAGCGAACTTTCCAGGCGTCTATAAATTGGCATACCTTGACTTCTTTTGAGAAGCAGATTTTGTTGAAGGCAACCAGAAGCACTACTGCAGACCATGGCCAAGCTTATGAACATCGCTCTCGTCTCGCTCTCTGCGCTCCAGGCAGTTGGGGCATACAGCATTCCAGCTAACCTGCAGACTTTCTACAACAATTACAGAGTAAGACAAACAATCAAACTTCGATGACCACGCGCTAGAAGCCTAACATCGATCAAGACCAGAACCTGCAGCAACATCCTCTTCGATGGTTTTGACGACGGGACATTCGAGTATTGCGCCACTGCAACAACTTCTAGCAGCACAGGAGCCATATACCTCCACTCGAGTGCGAATGGCGGGAGGTGGGACAATCTCGACATCGATTGCGACGGCGCGAGCAGCGGTACCGGAGCCTGTGCAGATGATCCGACGGGTCAAGGTATCACCGCTTTCCAGTACCTTCTGCCTCAATACGGCATCAACGATCTCGACGCTCAAATCCATCCTTATGTCGTATTTGGTAACGACGGAGACTGTGATGACTGCTCGTATATTGACCCGACCGAGCATGGTATGCAACCTTTGTCAGTCATGGCTGTAGTATGCAATGGCCAGCTACATTACGGCGTTTGCGGCGATATAAATGGTGGACAGGATACTGGCGAGACGTCGCTAGCTTTGGGCAACTTGTGCTTTCCTAATGAGAATTTGAGTGGCAACAACGGGCATGATCCTCTTGATGTGTTGTACATTGGATTCACAGGAAGCAGGGCTGTGCCTGGAGCGAGTGCGAATTGGCGTGCAACGAGCGCTTCTGCTTTTGAGGCCAGTATCAAGTCGATCGGTGACTCTCTGGTTGCCAGTCTGCGGGTTTGAGACGAGTCTCAAGATACACAAAACGCAATGAGATGGACGAGAAGAATACGATCAATCTATTTGGACACAGCCTTTTCAGAACAGAACTCTCCTCGCGCCTTACTCTTCCGCCTCCCCTTCCTTCTTCTTACTAAATCTCTCCCAGGCACTAAACTGCGGCAACTTCGGCACAGGCTTAACATCAACCAGATCCTCCGGCGTCTCAACCTTCAACCTACAACCCTTGAACTCCTTCCTATACAAAATCTCCTCATAGCTTTTGGCGAAATCACTGGCCTTCATACATCTCGTCTCCCCATTCTTGATCTTTTCTTCCGCCACACTGTCATAGTCGACGCGCCACGAGAGCATGATTTCATTGAATCGAATATTGGTATCGGCCAGTTCTCGAGCAGCACAAGATGAAAGACCAAAAAGAGCGGCTTGTGTGATCGCTGTGACACCTGCGAAACCGATCTCGCCTGCTCCGCCTGTGATCAGGGTGTAAGTTGCATTGGGACCGCCGTGGGAGAGGAGGTAGGGGATTGTGGCTCTGTAAGCGACTGATACAATACGTCAGTACGATGCAAATCGACTCAATGAGTTTGAACTTACAAAAGTTCGCCTCAGTATTAACCTGATTACACTTCCTAAACTCATCCGTAGGAATCGTATGAACAGGCATAGTCCAATTCAGCATACCCACTATTTCACAACATCAGCACTCCCACACCCCTTCACTCTCCTCCACATACTCACCAGTAGCATAAACATGTTGAAAAGCAGGTAACTTCCCAGCAATAACTTGATCAACCACTCCCTTCACACCATCTTCAGAAATAATATCTGCTTCTACAGTCGTGATACCTTCCTTGGAATCCAAGTAGCTAAACATTTTCTCCTCACTTTCCTTGTTTCGAACAATGGCCAAGACTTTTCGTCCTGTTCTGCGGGCCGCGATTATTACTGAAGAGCCGATGTTGCCTGTGGCGCCGATGACTAGGACTGTTTCGTCTGACATTGTTGCTGTAGATTCAAGCTGATTGGAGGAGATTGGATCAAAAAGTGTTGGTGAAGCCTTGGCTGAGAGGTCGACGGAGGGTCGGAGGCAGTTATATATGTAGTGAGTTGTGTACCTAGGGATACTCTCAGATCAAAGGAGTCAAAGCTGGTCGAAGGATGCTCAAGTGCCGAGAGAGCTGGCAGCTGCTTGATATGATCTTTGTCGGAGGGTGAAAGCTTGGCAGCGGACAGTCAGCTAGCGTTGCTCTATAGATGCCTCATCAGCGCTAGTCATGATATCTTGATGAGGTCCACGAATGGGTTACTGCTTTGGAGCTGAAGTGGATTGATAGATACTGTGCATTTGTAGAATCGAAGCGTTGCGTCAACCTGCATGCATGTGCCTGACTTGCGAAGTCTATTTTGATGCCTTCTTCAGATCCGCTCACAAGACTCAGGAACGCCCTTGCCAAACATTTCTTCCAGCTACCAACTTCCAGATACTTTGCCTGGTCCACCCGTTCCTGAGAATCTTCGATCACGGCATGCTTGTCTAGGAGAAGTCCCGAGCATGGCTCCTCTTCGAGCTGTTGGAGCCCGCCAACGTGAAGTCGATGCAGCTCTGGTAAGTCTGGTCGACAGGTGGAGGCGCGTTCCAATGCATCTGAATGACACACTCTCCTGCTGTAGCACACTTGCCGCTCAAGGTGTCCGGCATGGTGACCGTGAAGTTTTGCCATTCAGCCTTCATTGGCACGCTGGTGGAAGCATATACGTCCCAGCTGGTCAAGTTGGCGGCTAGAATGCTGTTGGTCGCAGTGTCGACGACAGAGACGTTGGCGTAGCCAGTGTGTGGTGCAACGATTTGGAAGTACATCGGAATCTCTTCGCCGGCAGAGAACGAGTGCACGTTGGCAGTGTTGTCGTCGTACTTCATGCCCTATGTAATCTTATGTTAGCATTGAACTGCTATCACGAGAGCATAGGATAGAGTTTGCTTACCTTGCACATCCACAAGTTGCACTTGGAAGCATCATAGTCGGCTTGGTTGGCTACGAGCGACTCCAGTCCTTGGACGTTGCCGTTGATGTCCGAGTTCATCATGTTGAAAGCTTGTTCACCGCATGCAGCGGAATATGCCTCTGCTAATGGTCAGTCGTAGTTAGGGAGCTGCTAAGGTGAGTACGACTCACCACCCGGCATGCGAGGAGCTGGTGTCTGATAGTACCCGTGAGCGGCGGCCAGGCCAACCAGAGCAGAAACTGCAGCAAAAGACTTCATGGTGTCGGTACGATTTGGATGCTCTGTATCTTTGAAATGAGTGTGTGAGCAACCAGTGCTCAATTGGAGCGAACGTAGAGAATGAAAGTGATGCTCGCGGAGCGGAATGGACAAGACCTAGAGACAATGATACGTCGAGGCCAGGACATCGACGAGGTTAATATATGCCCATTTGAAAGATATTATCGCGGATCGATAGGCCGTTGATGTCTCACATAGACGTGCCATGTGCGTCGCTCCCGTGCTCGATGACGGACGGATTAAAAGCCAAGGCGACATGGTGTGCAGTATCCAGGCGCCGTCAATTAAGTCGCAATGTAGCGGCAGATCAAGCATTCCTAAAACTTTGGTCAAGCATGTATGGCATAATCAAGTCGAGGTTGAACACGGCGGCTCGGTGTCTCGTGGTCGTCTCGAGCGATGTTTATCTGAAACACGTGCAAGCGAGCCTGCCCACTATTTCTTGGCGGATCATGACCTTGCACATTACATCGCAATCTCTGATGTCCTTTGTGAGTAATTTTGGCCCATGAACAATTCTCCGAGTACCGTATTTCGTGCAGAATCGATTGAAAGATCATCCTTGGCGCGCGTTGAAATCCCTTCCCAAGTATCAAAGCTTCAAAATGTCAACGCTTTTCGCCACAGCCTCCAACTTGGGCCATGTCTCCTTGACCATGTCTTTCATGTCTTTTAGGAGGACATCCGTGTTTGCCATCGTCTGAGCGTACATGCTTTCTACAACTCTGCCAAAAGGAGACTCTTTGCCGTACGACTTTTCCATATTGTCTCTGGTCTGGAACAGGAAGCCAGTGAACACGACACGGAGGTCGAGGCCTGACTTCATAGACTCTTGGAAGATTTCGCGAGTGTGCAGATTGTTTGGATTACAGAGCTGATTCGTAATGTTGGTCATGAGCCAGAGATCCACTACGCGGTCGGGGTAGAATGACCGGTTCTTGTAGAGGACTGGCGCGACCTCGAAGTACATCTTCAAGCCGACACGCCATGCCTGATAAGCTCGACCTTGGGAAATATAGCAGACAAGCAGTTGTCGGAGGAGATGTGGTACAGGTTGCCGGGTGATGGACCATAGACCCGAGTTGGGACAGAGCTTGAGGGCATCTTTGATCTCGTCCTCAGATGCCTCCTCGTTGCCTTTGTTGAAGTCGAAAGTGATCCCCGAGACAGAGAATGCCTCTGCTTGGAGGGCAGCAGCTCGTCTTTGCGCTGTCTCATCCGATATGGGGAGATAGAACTTGCTGAGCTGCTTCTCGTGCCTCTTAATCAGACCATCGGCAACTTTCGCGAGCTCAGGCGATAGCTCCGTAGGCGACTTCAGCAATTTGTCCTCGTCAAAGTTTGCGCCCTTTTTACACTTGCTGCATCGACACGAAAAGAAGTATGACTCCTTCAATTCTGCTTGCCGCACCGAGAACGGATTGCTGACGTCGATGTACTTCATAAAGATCTCCTCGCCTTTGGTGATCGATCGCAGGGCGCGAAGAACAATCCTAGGCTGGTTGAAGACGACAGCGGTGTTTGGGTCACAAGAGTGATTTGAAGAGTTGAGGATGGGATCGAAGCCAATGCCCAATTTGGTGTCATCCATGGGATTGCTCAGCTGCATGAGATTGCTGATCACATTGAAGAAGAATGCCTTTGCGGTCGCCTCTCCCGAGTTGCTGAGTTTTACACCAGGACTGTTCGGATTGGAGAACTCGGGCTCTCCTGCGTACTTCCAAGCACCATATCCAAGCATATTGAAGTCCTCGAATCGCTGCGGATCCTGCTGTTTGATGAAGTCCAGAGACTTGCTATCGGCAGCTGGCTTGAATTGGAGGATGGAGAGTAGCAAATCGTCCTTGCCCTCTGGATCGGCTTTCAGTCGCCCGAGCAGCTTGATGACAGCCCGAACGCCATGTGGAAGATCAGGCCTGTTCGGATCTTTGAGCACATTGCACTCATATTTGTGTTCTCGTTTCCAGGATCTGGCTTGGCACGTTTTCGAGCAGTAGCGGACCTTCTTGCAGCCAGAGCACGCCTTTGTATCAATGACACCGGATGGCAATCCCAGAGCAGCAGCTTTCTTGCGCTCTTCTGGACTCACTGCGCCTCTCTGGAAACACCAAGCACAGGTATCTTGCATCCGGTCTATGTCGAGCTCCGCAACGTACGGCCTGTCCAAAGTGAGGACGGCATCGCCAGGTTGGAAACCCTTTTTGGCAAAGAGACCTCGACCAGCGCCATCTATTGCGGAACTCCTTACTTCGATGTCGGTGGCCATGGGGAAGGCGGATGTTTTGATGAGGAGATGGCGGCAAATGGCCAAAAGTTATGAGTTCGTCTGTATGAGGGGTTTTTTCGACCAGGGATGCCAGCCACACTCCACATCTTTCCTTCTGAGCGTAATTCGAGTTGCTGGACTGCTTTCCTTCATCCTCCCACAATCACTGACCAGGAAGGAAATTATTGTTTCGCAATGCTCTTGAGTGCCGGCTTCACGAACGCGCTCGGTCTCTGTAAATTTGTACAGGATTGTCATCTCGTGTGAGAACGTAGGCGCTCCAAGACCCGGTGTCGACGGTAAACCACTGTCTGCGACTCGCCGACCACAACTCGGACTCTATAACGGAGTTGTGTTTTGCGAGGAATATTGCGAAAGCTGGCCAGATGGTGCATTTATCTTGCGATATTCGCACCAAAGGCGAAAAGAATCGGATATCATGTTGGTGGCAAGCCATGCCACCTCGCACCGGCCACCTAAACAAATAGCTGCCATTGCAACAGGGAATTGGCAAGAACATGCAGAATTTGTATCATCATGTCAACATACAACAAAGCCTCTGTCGACAAGCAGGCTGGACGTTTTGGCTCGGCCGATCTCGTCAACTCTGCCCATACTTTCTCCCCCAACAGTTTACGCGACAAGTCGGTGGTCATCACGGGAGCAGCGAGCGGCATTGGCGAAGCATCAGTGCGCGACAACAGAGTGTTCAAAACACATATTACTTACTGACTTACATATAGCTTCGAGCATTCGTCAAGGCTGGTGCCTTTGTCACATTCTTGGATCAGTCCGATCGAGGCCGAGCCATCGAGACTGAACTTGGCTCTGATAAAGTTTCCTTCGTCCAGGGCGATGTGAGCAAGTGGTCAGATCAGAAAAACCTTCTCCAAACGGCAGTGGAAAGAGCTCCTAGGAAGCAGGTCGATATCGTGTTCGCAAATGCCGGCGTGGGCTATCCGAGCACGGTCACCCTCTCAGATCCAGAAGAGCCGATAGAACCAGATTTGAAACAAGTATCGGTCAACCTGAACGGAAGCCTATATGCAACAAAATTGGCCATTCACATCTTCCGTCGCCGCTCAGTGGGTCTAAGCTCACCAGGATGCCTTATCTTCACCTCAAGTGTCACGGGATATACACATTCGGAAAACGTCATATATGCTGCAACCAAATGGGGTGTGCGAGGACTGATGAGAAGTTTGCGAGTCGCGATACCAGAGAGTGAGATGCGAGTCAACGTCCTCGCGCCATGGTTTGTTCGGACTCGAATTGTTTCTGAGAAGGTATGGGATTGGTACACGAAGTCGTCTGGTGCACTATTTTGCGATATCGAGGATGCTGCAACGGCGGTATTGCATATGGCTTGTGATGAGAGCATGCATGGTACGTTTTGGTTGCACCTGATTTGCACTTTACGTTGATGCTGATACGGAGATAGGTCGCTGTCTAACTGTTGCTCCTCGAGAAATTGCATCTAGAGGTTACGTTGACCTTGACAGGGATGGCTACGATGTGGAACACGTGCTGGCCGGGTGGTATAAACCGCAGCAGCCCAAACTTTAGATGCATCTTGAGTCCAATACTCGTAATTACTGCGTTCGTGTGCAGCAGTATTGTGCATAGTCAGGCTTAAGAACATCTCGGAGTTAACTTACTGTGTGGTTCCTTGAGCCAGACTTTCCAAATGAGGCAGCTTTAGTACTGAAGACGGTGCAGCAGTTCCGGCAAGATGTGTTTGGTGAATCCCTCAATGAAGATCGGCTGGATGGATTGTCTGACAACCTGACGAGGTAGGGCTTCTTCTACCGTTCTGTCGCTTGATGAGAAAGTGGCCCGGATTGACCCGAGACGGATATGGAAGCTATCAGAAGCTGCGCCAGGCTCTCCTGTGGCATTTGTTGGAAACTCCCACATCTCCATCAGAGGTATCGCCAGCTTCTTTGTTGTCACAGATCACTCTTGCTGTCTTTGTGGACTATTCATCAACCGAGCCCATGCTCTACAGTAATGCTTGGCCGTGTAATAGATGTGACGCTCAGGTCTGGCCACAATTGTGTCTTCAGGCCTTCTCGCATGCCAAATCTCTCGGTGTGCTATCAATCAGGCACCGTTGCTAGTATCGCGATCGGATCGAGGAAGAGCGGCGGACATAGGACGACAGAGTTCGAGTCCGTCCCATCTCATCCTTCGGTAGGGAGTGTGATGTAGGACAATGGCACTTTCAAGTAAGCAATCTGCAATCTCTGTCGAGTGGACAGTGATATGGATGTTCATAGAAGAACGACAGCGGTGGCAGCTGTGTGAGGATCGTCTAGCTGTGTCGGGATGTTTTCGCCGAGGTACTACCGAAGCTCGGGAACCACGACGCGCACGTTCTGGCGTGTTTGAGCATTTCAACCTGATATACACGACATGATATACAAATGAATGTTCGGCTCGCGGGCAGCTTTGGCGCAAGCTTCATAAGCCGAACAAGAACACCATCAGTGCTGAGGATTTTTGGGGAGTGCCGCAGGCACAGTGGCAGCATATCACCTCGCCGGACTTGGACCCAGCAGGACATAGACGAGCTGTTCAAGCTGCGGGAAGAAGGCAAAGATATCAGAAGCATCGCTCTGTTGATTGGCAGAACGCCTTCTGCTGTTGCTGCGAGATTTTCGGATGGTCGAAGGGTTGGGGAGCGTGCGTCTCGGCAGAAATACTGGAGCCAGGACGAGACGAAATTACTCCATGATTTGAAGGCAGAGGGACGGAGCAACACGCTCGTAGCAGCAGCACTTGGCAGATCGGTCAGGAGTATAAAGCGTAAGCTAGAACGAGATACTCGGTCCCATCAGCCACCCGGATCGACACTAGGTCAGCCATGGACGAAAGATGAAATTGCCTCTTTGCGCCGTATGAGGGTCCAAGGGTTGCCTGACAACGAAATTTCATCGGCCCTTGGACGCACCATTCGTGCAGTTGAATGGGCGAGACGACGCTATTCATCTTCTGAGCCCAGCGGTAGTGGCGACTGGTCCCAAGACGAGAGGGACTCGCTATACAGACTTAAAGCGGCAGGTCTGTCATGGCGCGAAATCGCCAGACAGTTCCCGAGTCGCTCAATGATGGCGCTGCGAGCATGTTATGAGAGAAAACCATCTGTTGCAGCTGCCAGAATAAAATGGACCACATGGTCTCCTGACGAGCTGGAAACACTACATACCCTTCGTGGAAAAGGAGTGTCCGAACGTGACATTTCCGAAAAGCTCCAGCGCTCTCTCAGTTCAATCAGAAAACATTTGTGGAGCAGTGCTATCAAGCGGAAACCAAAGGCAGTTCCATGGACATCGCATGATATCACCCGCCTCGTTGCTCTGAAGTCTCAATCAAAGCAGTGGATTGAAATTGCAGCCTTGCTAGGACGAACATGGACAGCATGCCGCTCGAAGTACCAGATTCTCTCGGATGAGCAACTTGAGCAGCCCCCAAAGAGCTAGCGAAGCGGCTATGCATGACTTCGAGACGGCTTTGGGAGTCGCTGCTTCAATCATCGGACGAGGCAAGACGCTCACTAAAGCTGAACAGCAGCCTTGACACGGCCACACGCTCGAGGAGATATGGGTTGCATAGCCTGAGCTCGCAATCGCTGAATGCGGATTGGTCACAATCTGCCTCGAGAGCTAGGACCTGGTGTGCTCAAGGCATGCAGTCAGCACCATCGCCAAGCGTCTCAGCCTCTTGAGCTGACAGCGAGAGTCTGTCGCCTCCCAGTCTCATAGTGCTTGTCGGCATTGACCGGAAATACAACTTGCGTCAGCGCATTATGATCAGCCTTGGGCTTCAATGGCATTGCTGAGGTATCCTCCGAGGTTGCCCATCGACCATATTGAACTCTTATGACTGGCTAATGCGACTGAGAGGCGATATTCATAATGCTTTGACCACTCTATCGTGGGCGATGGGAGAACACGGAAGCATGGTATGGGAGCTCTCGCCCGGACTTCAGACTCAAGGAATCAACCCAAAGGAATTGGAGCACGAGACCGAGAAAAGGTTCGAGAATGACTCCGTGGCATCAGGACACAGATAAAGGTCCGGTAGAGATATTGTTCTTGCAGTCAGGGCAGTTGCTGAAGTGGGTGCACATGTTAGATCTGGCCGTGGTGTCCATGGGTATGACCCTCTCACGACGGGCGTGCACCCTCCCTCAGGCCAAGCCGCCACGAGATGGACCTCCACGATGACGTTCCAGCAGTGGTCGCCATATCGCGGACGGTGGTATAGTCTCGAGCGTAAAGCGCAGAGCGTGCATCTCGGTACTAATTACGAAATCCTGCTTTCGAGAGCTACAGAGACCTACGCCTCTCTTCATTGCGGAAATTGCCCGCAACCAGGCTGAGAGCTGTATCAAAGTCTAGCAATTGACAACGACCAATGCACTGGCAACGCCGAGAAATGTCATATGGCGTCCTCAGTCATCGTTTCCATACGGATCTGTCTACAATCAGACCACTCTAGGCTTCACAAACCTCTTCCTCTTCTTCATTGCAACCTTCGTACCATTACTCGCCAACACAGGCCCATCAATGCTAGGATCATAAGTAGCATTCGTCGACACCACCTCAAACTGCACCGTAGCATTACCCTCCCGATACTCACTCTTCGCCGTTCCAACACTCTTATACCCACATCCCTTCTGCACTGGAGTCTTTCCAGTAGCGATATCCAACCCATTGATGGCCCTCTCAAACAACTTCAGCGAAGCCAAAGGCTGATAGAAAGGAACTTCATGACCAGATTCATAGATCCTCCCATACGCAAAATTCGCAGACTGCTTGACTTGACCATGAACGATTTTATCAGATGTACTGATATTGACGTATCCAGCCTGATTGAATCCGGGTGCCTCGACATGCTGAGAAACGACTTCACCGCCGACCCAATTGCAGATGTAGTCTGCATCTCCTGCGTAAAGAACGACATAGACTCCTTGGTCGACCAGTTTTCTGACATCTTCAACTGTATTTAACTCGCTCGAGTCGTCTCCAGTAGATCCGAAAGCATTCCCTACAGTATTGCTCGATTCCGTGAAATTCGTGTACGCCCCGATCGCTTTCTGTAGTTTTGGAGAGTTCAGATAGTCGACATAAAATTCCGGTGGGAAAGGGTCGGGAGTCAGCTCTCGAATGTCATATTCATCCCTGCCCAGGATTTCATCGTAGAGGTTTTCCGACTCGTTCGTGCAGAAGGAGCTGGCGTCTCGGCAAACGGCTTTATCGCCGCTTTTATTGCATTCAACAACTTTGTCGTGGCAGTTTCCTGGACCCCAAGCGGCATTGAGCCATTGGTTACGGATGCTTTGGTTTCCGACAGGAATGTCGTAGGTGTTGTGGACAGTGAAGTTGTAGTACGTTGGGTAATGTATCTGCGCATCATACCAGCCGTTGCCGATCAGGACGGTTTTCAAGTTGATGTGCTTGGCGCCTGGTAATTTCTGCTTCTGTATCAAGGCGTTCTGAGATTCGATGTAGGCATTGAAGACTGGACCATAATGACCACCGTAGCTTTCCGTAGCGAAGTTGAACTCGGTCTTCGAATATTGCGGGAAAGCGCCCATGAAGCCTTGTAGAGCTTTCCATAGACCTGGTGCGGCATTGTCGGTGGAGTTGGCTGTCAACGACGGGTCTGGGTATGAGTATGTCCCGCAAGTACCAGTTTTGGCAGCATAGTCTGGACACTCATCTTTTGGCAGTTGGATGATGTCTCCGGAGTCTGATTGATAGCCTGAGATAGGGCGTGAGTATGAGAAGCCGACCTGAGCTGGCTGATCGATGAAGATCACGTTTGAAACATTGCTGAGGAAGCCGAAGTCAGTGATGAACAATGGTCGGACTCGTGGGTCTCTCACTTCCAAGCATATGGATTGTCGACGACTTCCCCGTCCTCATTGACACGGCAGGGACCTTTCGCGAATCAGCATTTTGTCAAGCGGCAGGAGAATTAAGCTTACCCAGTTCTTGAAATAGACCGATCATTGACGAACTGCCAGGGCCGCCTTGATGGACATTAGCGGACTCTCAAAGACAGCCTGCTTCTCAGAGCTTAAACACACCATTGATCCATACTGTAAGCTCAGCATCTTCTGGCTTCTTGTTGCGTGCCTCGAAGAACCAGAAGAAAATGTGCTGGTCCGTCGCGATGTCGACGTAGCCGCTGTATGACTTGACCTTGGGATTCAGCTCGCATGTCCTGAGACGGTTTAGCATCAATGACGGGCAAATGATTACCAGATTAGTTTACCCAGTCGGAACCTCTTTCCATCGTACTGGTAGGTCAAGATATCCTTTGCTGGTCTTCAGGTCTGTAGGCGGTGAGATGAACTGTGCTCTTGCAACACCCAGAAGAGTATGAGACAACACAATGGCACTTGGCAAAGACCACATGGCTGATAGCTTGTGCTCCTAGCTTGGAGCCAAGTTGAGGAGGAAAGGACTTGTACCTGACGTGGCACATCTTGATATGTCTTGGCTGCTCACGACCATGGTTCTGAAATCGCGTCAGAGCTGAGAGCTTCCATGCAATTACAACACGAGTACGCGACCGCGCCGCAAAATTTAAATCCAAGTACCTTTGTGCAACTTCCAGGTACCCTTCTTATCCCGATATTTAGATTAGGGGCAGACATTTACGTAAGACGTGTAATATGCATACCGTCGCATACCTAGATAGGCAGTTCTCGAGACCTCGCCATCGCTACTACCGCGACTACCGCTCCATCCCTCCTATCCCCCCTCCTATCCGCTGAATCCTCCCCCAAGTTCAAAATCTTGAATCTCGAGAACTTGGGCATTCGAAATTCTCGATTTCCGAAATTTTCGGTTAGCGAGATTTTGAAGTCTATATTAGCTAACCTTTAACGAATCTCGTATCGAGAATTTATTACGATCCCTTTAAATTTTGACTTATAGATTTTGGGGCTTCTTAAAACGATAACAAGGTATTGTTTTATCTATATTCAAACAAATAAAGGTATCTTCTTAAGTATCAATTCTATATTTAATAGTATTAGAATCCTTGAAAATGTCCTGCTTCCGAGAAGATGCATCTTACGGCCGATCTGAGTCAGATCTTAGTCATCTTGATGCCTTAGGCT
>AWYD02000217.1:0-148170 GCA_000504365.2 Pseudocercospora pini-densiflorae CBS 125139
TGCAAAATTTTAGGCCTAGCCGTTTTAATAGAATGTCGTCGCGAAGTAAAGTTACTTTACATCCTCTAAAACCCCGAGATGCTTCCTCAGACTGCCTACGGCATCGCCCCCGAAGGGGAATAGCGTGCCAAGGCAGTCTGTGCACCTGAGACTACCAGGTTCTCGCTTGCACGGCGCGCATCGCTTCCGTTTCACTCACAAAACGTTCCTCTTTGCATCGTGGAAGCGATGGACATTATTCGATCTTTCACATGAATGATGAATGGATGACGAGCTCACTACTACACTGGAGTCCTGTCAGGCTCCGTGGTGTAAGCATGATTCTGCTTAGCAGAGCTCGCCATCAACACAAATTTTTTACACTTCCCCTTTTGAAGCGAGGTGCTATCGAACGCCTCAAATCACCAACCTGTCTCGGGTCTGGGCCGGTTCGGTCGTTCCGTTGAAAGCCACTGATCTGATCGCAGTGCGCACTACGGAAGACACTTTGGTGTGCTTGGTTCACGTACAGCAAGCGAGGAGCGCCGCTAGAGAGCCTTGAGCTGGCCTCCCTCTGAGATTGCATGTCTTGTACACTCATATGTGCTACTGCGTTTGTATCTCAACACGTCGCCCTGAGCGGTGATGCTTGGTCACCTGCGATGGTCCAGAAAGCTCACACTCGTGAGAATAGGATTAGTCTTCGCCCTGATAGCCATTGGCAGCTTCATCACAAAATCTGAGAATCCATGGCTGCTCAGAGGACCCAGGTCAGTACAAAGGCGCCTGCCACCCACTGGAGTATGCATCTCGACCAGGCGTGGAAGCTGATTCCAAAGTCCTCATAGCAGACCATTGCGCTCGCGGGTGTCGGGCCACTCACCGCCACCATCCGCCTTTCGCAAAGATGAGGCATTGTTTTTGCAGCAGTACATGGCACATCTTGCGCGAACATCGAACAGCGTGAACAGCAAATACTACTCGATGTTTGGCGTTTTCAATTGGACAGTATCGGGCATCTCGCCCTGGACTGAACCTCTTTACGAACAGCTTTGCATCATCGATCTCGATGATCGACCATTGGACGAGCCCGGCCAGATATGGGGCAGTACTGTCATGAATTGGGACAGTCCAGATGAAGTGCATGGTATATCTCTTGGATTCCTGAATCATTGGTTGTATGGTACGGATCTCTAGTTGCTCCCGTTGGAAACAATTGACATAATTGCTAAAAGTGTTGCAGCGAAGATACATGGATACAAGTATTATTCTGTTCATGTCGACACATACACCGACCGACATTCATCTTGGAAGAAGCCCAGCATCATTTCTGCCATTCTCAAAAGGCATAAAACATGCGTATACATCGACTCCGATGCAATATTTAATCACCTCGATTTGCCGATGGAATGGCTGATGAACTACTGGTCGCTCGACCCGGTCAACACGCCTCTTGCGCTGGCGTCGGATCCGGATGCTGCTTTCAATCAGGACAAATTTGGCAAGGTCAACCTGAATACCGGGTTCATTGTTGCACAAAAAGGCCTCCGCACGCTCGAGATCATGGATGCCTGGCGAGACTGTCCGGAAGAAAATGGCAAACACCCCGAATGCGTCAAATTTCGAGAAAAAGTCCCAGGCCACGTCACTGACCAAGGCGGGTTCAGCACGTACATTCGATACGACTATCCTGAAGATATCATGGAGCTGCCGTGTAGTGAGAACAATGGCTACCCGGAAAGCGGAACTGAGTGTTATGGCGAGTTTATTACCCACTTGTGGAAGGGCAAGAGCGACTGGATCAAGATTGCTGTCGGAAGGCAGATGCCGGGCGAACTACTCGAATTCTTCCACAGGTGGTTCCTTGCGGAGAAATCTCTGTTCCGGTTAAAAGAGCGGGATGTGTTGGCTCAAGCGCTGCACGAGAAAAGGTCCTCGTTGTGAATTGATCTATTGCTGAATAGGCGGCGTCTTGGATCAGTTCTCACTTTCTGGTTTGCCCGATAGCAATGATCGCTGCGTACCCTTACTGAGATAGAGACTCGAAGAAAGTAGCTCTCGCTGAGAAGTCTTCCAAGCATCGGCCACCACAGTCTTCGGAGCATTGAAACGTGCGGACTGGACTGTTCAGGTGAATTTTTCTCGGGAGTTGGGCTCGATGAAGATGAACTAAACAACATCGTATGCAACCACAACGTTGTGAGGCCTGAAACCCTGCGTATCGATATCTGTGCAATGCCTGCATATATGCTATGTTTTGAACATGTGGCTCCTTTGAATTGGACTTCTGATCACTGTTATCAGATTTAGTATAAATTCTTCGCCTCGGGTCGTGCCATATTCGCGTTGCAAGAACGATGACATGTCGATGGTAGGGATGTTGCCAGCGGAGATCAGGGCCGCGTGATGAAAGAACCTCGGCAGAATAGCAGAGCGTAATCGCCAGCGTAAGGAAATTGCAAGCTCGAAGCCTGCGATCGCTTTCCAGATAGTCTCCAAAGTGCGGGCAGGGAGGCGCAAATTTGCTGCTATGTCAAAGGACTCAAGTACTATCGAGCTGAGAAGAAGTCTCAACTTTGAAAGCGGATCCCTGCCGAAACTTTGTCAGGCTGCTGACTGATGTCCGGGATACGAGCGAACGACTCCAGCTTCTCAAGCTTGGCGACTTCCGCCGATACTCAATCTTCAACAGTCATCGATATTTCGCATTGATCTTCAATCTCCCCCAGGTGGACCTCCTACCGTTCACCAAAGCTGCTAGACGATGAGCGATGCGATGGACGGTGCGGTCGGAATCCCCGCAACGCCTAATGGCAATAGCAACGTGAGTCCTCCGTCGCAAGGCCAGAAACGCCAACGAGCAAAGCAAGCATGCGAACCTTGCAGATTGCGGAAACGACGCTGCGATGGAAATCAGCCTTGCAACATGTGCACCCAGTTTGAATATAAATGTTATTTCGAAAAGCATCCAAGAAAGCGTAGCAAGCTTGTGGAGCAACACGCGATCGCAGATGCTCAGCTCACGCTTGCTCATGCTGATATCAAAGCCGAACCTGGATCTAATGGCCCGACTACAGAGGACTTATCAAAAATGCGCGCACTCGAAGCCAATAGCGGGATAGCGTTCACGCGACTTTTAGGCATGAAACTGGACCCAAGCAGCGGACCGAAACTGTTCACGTTCGGCTGGAACCTGGGGAGCAACACATATCAGCCTCCGCCTTCGGTAGACATAACTACAATTCTGGATCGGAATCAAATGCATGCGGTCGCACGACTCTTCTTTCAGAATGTTCATCCTATATATGGATTCCTTGATAAGGAATGGATCATGAAAGGCATTTCGCATCGATGGATCAGACCTGAGGAATGCGCAGTACCAGACCATATCCTATGTGGCGTGGCAGCAATCGGCATTCTGTTCTCACCTGATGGGACTCTAGCCTCATTTCTGCCGCGGCTTGTGGATGCGCAGAAGCAGGCTCTGGAGAGTACGAGCACAATGCAGCCACCAAATCTCATGGACGTCCAGTCATGGATATTGCGATGCCTCACCCTGCGTGTAACTGACCACCCGCACGCCACCTGGATCGCAAGTTGCACGACTATGCATCTTGTTGAGTCTGTGGGCTTACAGTTGGAAGCAAGCACGTCTGTCTTGCATCCCGCTGCGAATGATTCAAACAACCCGGAGCTTCGTCGAAGAGCATTTTGGATCGCACGGATGCTGAACTCATGGGTCAGCTTCGAGTATGGCAGAACGAGGGTGGCCCTGCGAGGCATTACGGCTCAGCTTCCAACATCAGGCGATGGCGACTACACCACAGATTATATCCATCTGTACAGTATTTCATGTTGCTTGGATCCAGAGCAATCAGATAAAGCAGGACAATGGGAAGAGTTTCTCAATCAGCTCGATGCATACGAACCGCCACACGATGGAATTGCATTGTCAAAAGCCAATTTGGCGCTGTGTGGCTACCGGCGATTGCGCTTGGCGAATCCCAATCTATCACCAGATGTCATCAACAAGATAATCAACATCGGCCTAGGCGGGCTTGATGCGGCACGGAGGATGGCCGAGCAGGGAATGCCTTGGTGGCATGTTGCAAATGTGCCCTTCCAAGTCATTTGTGTCTTTTTGGCTATGGACGGCCGCGAATCGCTGTCACATCTTTCGACAGCGATGCGCACGCTTGAGTTCGTGGTGGAGCGTTTTCGTACAGTAGCAATGAAGGAGGCTCTCAAGACGGCTCGATTCCTGGTCAGGCTGTCAAAGAGGAGAAAAGACGAGGACTCCGAAGTCCTTGGACTCAGCTTGCAGAAAGCTGTGGCAGAAGATCCCGCTCCTGAGAATCTGAAGGGAGCACAGCTTCATCAGCAGATTCCGAACGGCACCCAAGCGAATGGCATGGATGAATTACCTAGAGACCCAGCGACAGTCTCGAGCAACGAGGACTGGAATATGGATATGCTCGACTCACAATTCGACTGGAACTATTTCTTGACGAACGACATACCCGCTTTCGGCACAATAGCTCCTGATGGAACAATGTGAAGTGCTGTCGTGTCATGAACATCGAATGCACGCAAGCAGAGGTCATCACGAATGATGGATGAGCAAGCAAATAGGAAGCGATTTGCTTCATAATGGTAGAGCAAGCTTGCAGGCGCGCTCCAGCTGTTCGATGCACGTGCCCGGCCTCTCGTCAAGATCGTGTCGCGAAGGATGCAGCCACAGTTGGGGCCAAAGCGCTCGTGCAGCTTGGGGAAGAGCTGTGCTCGCTGGAGTTTGACAGTCCTCGAGCAGCGAGGATGGTACTGCCGCAAATGAGGGCTTTAATTATTGTGTATTCTTCCATCTCCAAAGCTCGCGTCCAGGCGAGAGCAATGATACCCCTTTTACTGTAGTACAAATGTCTCAAGACAGACATGTGCCACGAAGGATCACTACCCAGCCACCTGAGGCTGAGATTTTGGCCTTGTTGATCCTGAACCTGTGTCGCTTCAGCTCGACATGGGTTCGAGCAACTGCTGTGCGAGCGGTGGAATAGGACGTTCAGGCCGAAAGATTTGTCCCAAGCGACTTGTGTTGACGACTTGGTAACGGAGATAAGGAACAGCGTCATGTACGGAAGTAGAGGCCTTGATCGCCGCTCTGAAGATGGAACACCAACAGTCAAAGCTTGCAGAAGCCGCCAGCATGAGTATGAAGGCACTTGAGGGACCGGAAAGCGAGCTCTAGGCGCAGGCAGAAATGTGTAGAACCGTATGACCATGAGGTCGGTCTGATGTGATCTTGATGACGAAGCACTTGAGGCAAATCAATGCAACGAAAGCAACCAGCAGAGCCCATTTCCAGGTCAAAAGATGGGACATTGCCACCTTTGAGAGCTCTCTCATGCAAACCAATGCAAATATCGTTCATGCGTGTAAGTCTGGAGAAGACTAGAGTGAACGATGTCGTCGCTCATGCTCATCGGAGAATTGCCCTGCTTCCTTCCGAGGCTTGGCAGATCTGATCCGGGCCGCCAGCAAAAGCCAGGGGGCTGTGCTTCACGCTTCAAATCTTAGCCCGCCCTCTTGGTTTCAAAACATCATCCTGCAACACCAATTCCGTGGCCAGGACCATGGTGAACACTGTCCGGGGCGCGTCTGAAAGCATACATTGTCTAGCTCGCATGCGAGCGCTTCATTGAGACACCATCATGCTCACGAAAGCAGCTTACTCGCGTGCAAACTTGCACGAAGATGGTAGGTGGTGTCCCTCTCGAAAGAGGGCGCCTGTATTTTTGTCTTCCTTCAGACACGGGCCGCTATAGCTAGCAGAGCCTCACATTGTTCTCCGTCCTCAAAGCGATGACCAAGAAGCTCGTGGACCGTGCCTCGGACTGCATCTCTGCTGCAATTCTAACGGGCGTTCTCCCAGTCGAGGTCCGACCCTCCCAGGATTCACCACATCTGACGCTATACCATGCGGCGGAGCACGGCAAAGCTCTTCTGGGGTTCTATTCCTGCCCGCACAGACACAACCAACCGACTATTCGTGGACCCCACCACGAGAGGTTCACTTCTGGTCAATCTTCTTATACCGCCGATCCCAGCCTGAGATATGTTTGCTGACCTGTACCTGCATGAGCCTGCGTCTTTGTATCATTGTGTACCCATTTGGAAGGCGCAAGCTGCAAAGCACACAAACCGACCACGATTAAGAGGCTTGAGCCTGCCAACAGCCACAGCACGAGAATTGTTCTACGAGAATACGCCACAAGATACCGGGTCGACCAAGCTGCCAACATAAAGTCGGGACATCCTTCGCTATCGACATCGACATCATCGATCACTGACGTATTGGTCACTCACTCATACACATTCTGAACCTCAGGCATTCGTTGGTTTCGAACGATTGGACACCAAGCTCCCATTTGATCCGGCTGGACCCTTTCACTCACCAGGCATTTGCCAAGAAGCATAGTCCGATCACGTTACCGGCAGGCACCAATCTACTCAGGGTTGGTCACTCCCCCGAGCGATACTGCAACGAAGCACTCAAGGCCTGATCTATAATCCCCGCCATGTGCATCGTTGAGAGACAGACCAAGATCTTCTCGGACGGCCAGAGAGAAAATACCAGGATTGCAAAGCGATGTCATAGAGCACCAGTCGACGGTATCTGTGACATTGTTGAATATAAGGATCTCAGTCCTGTAAGAGTCGAAGAGAGGAAACCATCTGGAGAACGTCGACCATCTTCAAGGGAGATCATCACCACTGACAATAGCGGCCGTCAACGACGCTACGTCGAATTAAGCAGACGATCGAGCAAGCGCACTTCAACTGGTCGATCAAGACCTGTCGATAGTCAGCTACGCATGGACAGCCCGACTTCCTCACCACCACTCAGTTCACCCTACACTACCAAGCCTTTGGCACCATCGCCGCCACCACTAAGTGATAGACCATCACTGCAATCTCCGCGAAGGGTCTCATTCGACGTACCTGAAGATACCACCAGGATCGTCGCACCAGACGGGACCGCGATCTACTCTAGAATGCCTTCAACTCGACTGCCAAATACAGGTCGAGCGAGTGATCGCCTGGAGCGTCAGTCATCGATATCGTCCTTAACAGGCGAGGTTGATGATGCTGAGCCGTTGCCGAGACGACCGTCTTTGAAACGACCTGATCGCCTCAGCACACCAGGTTATAGCAGCTACGGCTCATCCAACACGGCATCATCCGCATCATCTCCAGGCCTGAGCAATCTTCCTCGTCTTGGCCACTTTCAGCAAGATTCTGGGACCGACCTGCCACTGCGGGATCTCTCGAAGACAGATATACGCCGTCGAGCAGACTCGACTCTTCAGGAGTCGTACAGACAGAGTCGGGAGGAACGCGACGCACAAATGCTGAGGGACCAACTTGCGAAATCCGAACGCAAGCGTATCTCGGTAAAAGATGACTTGCGTCCTGCTATTGATGACGACGCGTTGCGAGAGTCTTCAAGCGAGAGAAGACGACGCATCCGACGTGAGACTCAAGCTGCGCTGGAAGGTGCACAAGAGGCCGACAAACGCAAATCTCAGATCGAGAACGATCGCAAGCTGGCGGCCGAATTCGAGCAGATCGAAAAGGAGAAGCTCAAAAAGAAAGCCCGAGACAGTGGTGGTTACACCCCCAATCCATTCGAGCCATCAAGCCCAGCTTCTTCATCACGATTGACGAGGACCACCTACGAATACCCGACGTCGTCAGTTCAGCAGAAACGGCCTTTACCTTCCGCTAGGCAGATGACGGATACCACTGGAGGCGCTCAGCTGTCAACGCGCACTCCACGCTACGGTAATGTGCAAGTGCACAATCCTCCTCAGACGTCGAGAATGGATCCTCTTGCAGAACGTGGTGATCGGGTCATACAGCGTGAGCAGATGCGTGCTGTTGAGGACGAGACAAGGAGGATGAATGGTATGTTTGAGAGGACGAATTTGAGAGATCAGATTGAGGATGATGGGTTCGATGAAGTGTATGAGTCTGAGCTTTACAGGTCAAGTAGTCGGCGTTATGAAGGTGGTGGTGAGGGAAGGAGGCGGAGGAGGTACTACGATTGAGTTGATTACTAGATCGAAGCTGTACAGCTATTCTCATACAGCTTGTATACGTAGCATGGTTGTTCGATAGCTTGTATGATCGCCAGATTCCACTCGAATACAATACCTGTGCACGGGATTCTAGGTGAATGAATTCTAGTCAAATTTGAAAAGCTCCATATTCAACACCACAAGTCGGAACGACTCTATGATAAGCTTGCAAAAGGAAGCCAATACCATTAAATACATGGTAAGCAGCTTCGATCTGTCGAAAAGCTCATCGTCGTCGCCTCAAAAATCTTGGCATCCCACAAATTTCGAGTACGGCTTTCACATTGCCATGATCTTCACATTTTTGGCGAAACTTAACGTCTGAACGACCCTCAGATAGACAATACAAACGAGCAAAAAAAGCTGGCGCACGTTTACCGGCGCAGGGGATCGAACCCTGGACTTGAGAAACTGTTAATCCATGATCTGATGGACGTTTTGATCAAGGGAACTCACCCTCATCCGTGTGAAGGATGCGTCATACCACTGCAAGTGGGTTAGAGCGTGTTGGACTGCCTGGAGCATGAGTAGTTACCTAGACCACACTGGCAGGCGTTGACAGTCGATGACAGTCGAAGTGTTGGTCACGTGAGATCCTCAACTATATATGTACTCCAAGACTCAGGGCAGCTCCAAGGAGAGCTCAAGCTTATTCAAGGGCCTTGTGCTCCTCCTGGAACGTCACAGTCTTGCTTCATGGCAAGCGAGGGTGTGGTGTTGACAGAAACCTCATTGGTATACATCGGGTGAATCGCTGGCATCATATGCAAAGATCCATACCGGCGGGCTATGTACATTGACTTCTTGAGATCATCATTGTGTTCAAATCGTTCCAGTCATCGAACAAGCTCTAAGCGAAGACAACTTGTGAGATCTGACAAATCTCACTCATGCAATGTCAGGATTCAGAGACTTTTTCTCCTTGTGTTGAAGCAATCAAACGATGATCCTTCACTATGCAGAGCAGTAGACGATATTTGCAAATACTGAAGTTGGAGGGACTTGTTGTTGTGCTAGAATCGCAAGACAAAGGACCAACACTCCGCAATTTTTCATTCACCCGAAAAGCTCCGAAGTACGACCGATGCGCCAAGACTTCGACTTGAGGCAAGTGCCAAAGGATCAGAACGAGCATTGATCTAATTCCAAGACCCGAAAAACAAGTTCAAGGATAGCGACATGCTGAGACGTTCACTTCGTATGCGATGTTCACCAAAGTGTCGAGCGACTTGTGCTCCATCGCCCATATTACAAATCTGGCTGGCTCAAACGTTATTGTAGACCTCCAGTATGATCGCGATTATAATATAGCAATTGGTAAGCATACTATGTCGACAGCGCGTTGCGCCCTGATTCGGGCTAAACCTTGTTAGTAACACGTACGAGGGTTATTTCGAGATGTGGAATGAACAGGGCGCAGATTGGAAGACAACAGTTTGGCAGCCTAAGAGTCAGGCCATTGATCTCAACGCTTGGCTGCTCTCGGTCAATCCGGGTGTTGTCTGACTCTTTTTCTTCGACGCAGAGGTGACACATTCAGTTCCTATAGGCGAGTCTTCCTCTCGCGTTTGTCAGACGGTATGCAAGTAGCCGTTTGTTGTAGGCAGCATACATGTACACCGCAATGTTCTTTCGCAACCAGGGAAGTAGCTGAGCCAATTGATATCCAAGAGCTCCCTGCGCCCTTCACTAGTATAGCTCGACGGGCCACATGCCAGACCAGTCCCTGCGCCCTTCTCTAGTACACTGGTCATTGGCGGTCTCCTTCCCTTTTTGCCTTTGATGCGTGCATGGGCGAAGTGGAATGTTCCCTTTTGATAGCTCGATGCGGAGAGCTAATCAATAGTGAAGGCCTACGAGCAAGCGTCATGTCTACACTTGACGTCCTTCTTGAGGTGGTTCTCTTTCGTGCCAAGAGCTGCACTTTTGCGAACTCAACTCACGCACAATACAGCGAAGTGCTTCCTAGTGTGTTCGACCATTGGCTCCACTTCCTAACAATGTCACGAACTCAAAGTCCCTGATCCTCTTCCAGTATCGACTCTTTGACGGTGAGCGCCAGGATTGCTTGAACTCCTTCTGTACTGTGACGCCATTTCTTGTCTTCCGCCTCTCGAGGCATTCTCAGCGAACAGTCGTGATGATGCCCATCAACGATCTCCTGAAGCTCCCCACCAAAGCCTCCGTTGATCGTAAGGTATCGAAGCTTCTTGCATTCTTGAAGTTCTTTCAATATGTCGATCCATCGCCGCTCACTGCTGAACAGGTAGCCATGTAGCTGGAATTCTTCCAGCGTAGATTTCGCCCGCTGCAGAAAGGTGACAATATCAGAGGAGTAAAGCATCGAGTGAAACAGTTGCACTTCCCGTAGACACTGATATTGACCGGCGAGTAGGAAAGTTGACGCAAAACTTGCCATTTGTTCCCCGGTGAGATCTGATGCGCAGAAGTCTTGCATTTTCAAACGTTCCAGCTTCTGAGCTTCCCGCAGCAAGACGAGTGGCGCGCGACGATTTGCGGTTGAGCGATCAATGTTGTCCATGTTCACCTCATCCGTGTCAGGCCAGTACGTAAATTCTTTCAAATCTGCTGCCAGATCATTAAAAGACATTTCTCCTGCCATATCAAGCAGATCGGGGTCGATGTGAACACCGTGGTTGATCGAGATCGTGGCCACCTTGCATTTAGAGTACAGGACCGCGTACAGCAGACAATGCAGCAAAGCCGGTGCAAGCTCTTCTCCATCGAGGGTGATAAGCACCAGACCTACAGAAATGTTCGCTTGCTTCAAGTCCTTCAATGTCCGAATCAAGAGCGCTTGGTTCAGTGTGAATTGGCTGTAATCCAACGAGAAGTCCACATTCCGCATGTGTCGGGCCAGCCCTTCAATGCTGACCAGATTTCTTAGCCGGTACAGAGAATTGACGTCTGTTGCTTCTACAGATCTGGTGCTGAGAAAGCTTTTGGTCCAGCGTTCGAATGCAGCATCTTGCAGAAGCCTGCAGCTGAGCCGAGCGTCGGAAAGAGATGCTTTTTCGATGAAGTCGCAGATGTGAGCTAATAGCTCGGTAGGGAGCTCTAGCAATCGACTTGAAGCCATTATGAAAGATCGAAGTCGGTTGTCTGGTGACAATGTTTACAAAATTGCTGCTCCGACCAAGAAGTTACAGGTAGAAGGAGGACATGGGTCTTGGGAGGCGGAAGTCGCAGTGCTTTGGTCTGCGACTTCTCTGCGACTTCTGGCTGGATGGCGATGTGACAATCGCATTGCTTTCGCATTTGCGCTGATAATAGAATTGCGAAAAGACGCTCAGAAAGGTTCTTGGGTATATCGCAGTCGAACTCGGTCAGTTAAGAGACCGAATCTAGTCCTTCCATTCGGTCCTCCCAAGCCTCACAACATCAGCCTGCTCCAATACCCAATACTTAGAAGGCGCCTTTCCCTCTTGCGCCTGCTGAACAGCAGCAACCGCTGCCTTACCAATGATTCTCTGGTCCTGTCCTGTTCCAAATGTCAGCTAGCCCTTCAATACGTCCTCGAACAATACATACCCATGGAGTCCTGCAATCCCTGGCTGACCTTGTGCGTATTGCTCAATAGCCATTCAAAGAAAGGCGCTTTTGGCTTCTCTCGCTCTCCAAGAATCATTCCTGGTCGCACGATGATGGCCTGTTCGAAATCGAGCTCTTTGATCGCATTCTCGACACCGACTTTCATCTTGCTGTACGGTACGTAGCCGCTGAGAAGACCTCTTGTACCAGCACTGGAAATGAAGACATATGTCTTGACGCCTGCATCCTTTGCGGCTTTCGCAATCTCTATGCAAAGGTCGTGGTCGATCTTCCATTGGTTTTCAATGCCGCCTGCTGTGGCTCGAGTTGTTCCTACGGCGTTGAAGACGACATCAGGTTTCGGCGATATGCTTGCAATCATAGGTCCCCATTTTGATGTGTCTGCTTCTTGAATGGCCTCGAGCTTTGGTGATTGAGCTTTCGGTAATCTTCTTGAAATGGTTTTGATGGAGTTGAAAGAGTCGCTGCCTAGAATAGTTTCAAGGATCTTGCTGCCAACGGCACCTGTGCTTCCAAAAATTGCTGCAGTGGCCATGGTGAAGAAGTCTGACTTTTGCTTGGGTATGATGGCGATTATCGAGATTGCTATTGGAACTATATATTCGGGGGAAAGTCAAGACGGACACGGTAATGGCCCAAAATCCGCAGAGCCCGGGCGAGTGACGCCATCACAGATGGCCATCTTTGATTCTTTGTCCTGGAGATGTCTCGGTTCTTTGGTCGGCATTGCACATTTTGCATTGTCCCGAGCATGTAAGAGAATATTGAAATTGATGGACAAGAGCATTGGTTGATCATCACTTGATGTTCGTCGTTCTCTGGTGGGTCTAGAAACTTTACAGAGATGCTGCGAGAGCAGGTTCGTTGAACCTCGGTTGGTGCTTCCGAGAAGGTTGACAGGGCAACTGCTCTCCCTTTTCTGTACTGCTGTACTCTCACTTTCACAATGGTATTGTTATTATTGCTGCCAGCCCCGACCAGTCTTGGTCTTGCGAGTTCTGATCCATCAGCATACATATCTGCCGGAGCATGATCCGAAGCACGTCGACTGTCACTCGAACAGCTGATGATGAAGTGACTGATGTTTCCGCACCCGCATGAGAATCGAGATTGCGACGCTGCACAACGATAAACACATTGCGGCTACCACAGCCTTGTCCCTGTCGAGGCTCGCCGCACGGTAGGGCCAATAGAGGTCGATCGTTGTACTATCGGCAGTGTTGGAAGCGGAGAGACGCATAAGATTTGAGTATACAGTTGACCTGGTCCTAGCAGCCCACTTTCGAAGATGAGTGGAAGTCCTTTAGAAGGACTCAATCGTCTTTTACCTTGCAGCTGATCACTGTGGTCGTTCGCGAGGCTACCGCATGCCATTCCAACTAAAGACCAACTTCACACAGAAATGGTCACCTCAACCTCAATGCCAATCAAAGTCGAAAGTCCCGAGCCGGATACCAAGCCGGTTTTACCGTTGAAGGACGCTCTGGACGGGCTGTCAGCAGAAGAGCAGATTAGAGGGATCATCGAATCATTCACCTTCGTTGTCAACAACAGGATCTTTGATCGAACTTCATTGCCATGGACTCGTGTTGTCCCTGACTTCAAGGCGGGAACCAACATATCGCTTCCTATCCGGAACTCTGAGGAATTGTTCGACATGTTTCAGACAGTCGCCACGGCATGTCCGGATTATAAAGTGACTGTCACACACGTGCAGATCTTTTTAGATGAGGAAGCAGGCAATGCGAAGGTGTCGTGGGAAGGAGAATCGGTCGGCTTGTTTCCAGGGATCACGATCCCCAACATCGGTGTCACGGAATTCGAAAGGATTGATGGTCGCTGGTGGGTGTCTCGATCAGAGGACATCAGAGGGCAAGGTGACTACTCTCATGTCGCAGACCTCACCTGTCTGCAGGCATGGAGTCCTGATGTCGATTGAGAGATCCGTGGTTGTTGACGGGCCTCAGATCAAGAGATTTCAGGGAGTCGAGAATGCTACTTTGTCGGCGCAAAAGATGACAGCAGCCGACTTTGAGAAATAAAATGACGTGCATCTAGTGCACTTACCACAATCGTTATTGAGCCATGCTCCCTCAGTGAATGCTGAAGTGCTTTAGCGCTTGTGGCATCTTGTGAATTTCAAGATTCATTCTTCACGAGATGTGATGTTTGTATCATGTAAGAAGCATTCACCAACAAACAGATGACCCACAAATTCTGCCCCACCCGACCTATTTAAGCACTCCTGGCAGAACATCGAAAAGACATCCACCACACTCACCATCACACGCAAATTGACCTTCTCTACACTCCCGCTTAATCACCACCAACACCCATACCTGACACCCGTACTCGACATCAACAAGTATACCCATCATCATGGTCCGCATCACCTTGACCAGTCTTGCCGCCACTGGCGCTTTGCTCGCTCCGTCGGTCTCCGCCTGGGGCATCGCCTTTTACACCGGCCAGAACTGCAACGACGACGAGCGCTTTGTAAGCACTGCCGCATCAATTACGTGATAGCATGCTAATTCACCACAGGACTCGGCGATGTACAGCGGCGACTCCACCAAGAACAGCCAGTGCCTCGAGGTCGGCGAGCCGGGCGAGAACTGCAAGTGGGCAAGTACACTTGAGCTTCTCCAACATATGTTCAGCTCGGCATACTGACTACTTTTCAGTATACCCATGAAGGCAGTCAGGTCGCCGAGTGTACCGCTCCGAATGACTGGACCAACAGCTTCTACTGGTCCGTCGGCTCGATCTGCGGCGTGGGTTTTGAGGATAACCACGACTGCTATGTAAGTCGGACAGGCAGAGATGATCTGGGAGCGCCTGCTGACCTTGTTTCTGGCTATAGTTCAACGAGTTCGACTGGATCGCTCAGCAGTGCTACCACATCACCGACCTCCCTGACTGGGCTTTCCATGGCCAGGCTCTCACGTTCCAGTGCCGCGACCGCGAGGATGACCGACTCCCAGACGTTGTGCCATACATCCCAATGGGCGCCGTCAACATCACCGTGCCGTAGGTGCATGGTATCAAGGAAAACGGGTACTCGTATGGAGCCAAGCACGGCGGGCGCTCTGAGGCGCGACAGCAGCAATGGAGAACATACTGAGCGGCAGTCCAGCTGAGCAGGTCTCGGCGTAAGCGAACGCTGTAATTCGAATCACTCGTCCGGCGCATTTTGTGTAGCGTTTCAGCGAGTTAGAACATCATGAATTTAAAGTGCCACAGTCGGCACTCGAACTCTCAGACGTAGCTCTCAAACAGCTTCATTGCATCCTCATTCTGCTTCACCAAGTCGGCGTTGTTGGTAAAAGCCGCGCCATGCTTAAAGAAGTCGCGCATACCCTCAACATTGTCTTTCAGTTCAGGCTCAGCGTATGCGTAGACTCTGCCATATTTCCGAGTCTGATCGACGACTGCTTGAGATCGAGGTCTTCTTGCTCCATCATAAGCCTTGAAGACAGCCTCGATTTGACTTCGGTCGGTCACCTTCGAGAAGAGGTGAGTGAGAACAGCGCAGTCCTCGAGAGCTTGAGCTGCACCGTTGCCAGCAAAGCCATACATCGTATGCGCGGCATCGCCAATCATGCACACATTGCCACGATAGTAGACGGGCGCATGATCATGGTCGGCAGCTGTCCATTGCATATTAACGTCCTCTGCAACCATGCTCACGAAGAGCTTGGCCTCATCGCTATAGTCACTGTATTCCTCTGGATTCAGTGGAGGAGCTTCGCCAGTCTTGCTGAACTTTGCACCACGAATAGCGACACCGACATTGATTCGTTTGCCTTTGTCGAGAGTGATGGAATTCACGTGTCCTTTTGGGCCGAGAAAGATGGGAACATACTTTGTCCACTTCGGATTTATTCCTTTTGCAACAGCCTTCTCCATAGGCATCATTCGCCGGTAGATGTGCCACCCTTCGTGATTCTTGGGGGCAGTTGCAGGATGGTCAGGCCCCAGTATGTATGATCTTGTCGGGCTTCGCATGCCGTCGGCACCTATCAAGCAGTCTGTCTCAATTTTTTCTCCATCTTCGAATTCAACCGTGACAGTTCCGTTCCTCTCTTCTATGCTCTTGACTCGCTTCCCAAACTTTACCCTCTCTTTTGGTATGAGCTCCATCAACCCTCTCAACAGCTCTGCTCTTGCAATGGTCTTCCTGCCCTTGGCTCTTCCCAGCTCTGCCACACATTCTCCAGTATGCGGACCTTGCGCCAGGATTACTTCAGTCACCATCTCTTCGTCCTCTTCACCGATCGTGACAGCTCGATCGAAGTATGTCTGCTTGACCTCGTCGCCAATCAGACCCATCGCCTTGATTGCATTCATGTGCAGTGCCAGACCAGCTCCCACATCTTTGTGCTCCGGGACAGATTCGTAGACATGCCAGTCGATATTTGGATGTTTGGAGAGTCCAGCTGCCAAAGCCAGGCCTGCGATACCTCCTCCCACTATGGTAACCCTGATCGGCTGTCCTGCTGAGCCCATTGTGTCTGTTGCTGATGATGTGCTGGAAGGGAGAGACATGATTGTACTGGCTCGCAGTCTTCAAATGGCGGGAAAATTGTGCTCACCTGTCGTTACTTACCGTTGGTATTGGGACGAGCAATTTTTGTCCGAAAGCTCATTTGCGACGCGCGCATGCGAGTATGACGATGCATTGAATTCACGCGTTCCTGTTGGTGAGGTGTAAGGATCATCGAGAGCTGTCGTGAACCATAATTCTCCGAGCCGAACGGGTGTAACTAAGAATAGGTGATATGCATTTGAAGGACCACAAAGATGAGCGGTAGACAAATAAGAGGGAATCGACGATGTTTGCGTGTTGTAATCACTTCAATCCATATCGTGGGAAAGGAAGGAATTGACGGGCAAGGAAGGAAAAGCCAAGGCAGACCACTGCAGTGCTTGGCATCGCATGCTTGTGCAATGGCGATGGCTTGATGGTTGCAATGTCTATTATCGTCATACAGGGTGTACTGTACAAATACTGACTTAGGTCAAGTCTTCATGGCTGTGACTCGAAAGGCTTCGCCATTGCAGTCTCTCATGTCCGAGCCCAGGATGATCCGTAGGTGCTAAAACATTCAGGTCGCAGCACTTATATGAAGAGCTTGCTTCCGCGGTACTTGTGCTTTGACCCATACACCGTCGGCGTGCCATAGATGTCAGCTTCCATCTCTCGTTCTGGAAAGCCTTCGAAAGACGCAGCATAAGTAGCGACCGAGTGAGCGATCAGCTTGGTGTTCACAACCCATGCTGTCATGTTGACGTTCCCAACATCATCGCAAAGCTGATGGTAGCATGGGTCGTACCAATCTCCAGCTTTGCCGCCAAATTCTCCGACCTCTTTTTTGGACTTGATTCCTTCTGCACCGGTAGCGACACCTCCAGCTGGGATGCCAGCGCGAATGAAACCGTCGTAATCGCTGCGACCGTCGAATGGGATGAATGTGTAGTTGAGACCATGTTTCTTGTACCAGTCAACATAAAGGTCCCGAAGCTCCTCGGACCCAGCTGGATTTTCGTCGTTGGTGGCATTGTAGACCTGATACGCGAAGTTTGGACTGCCCATCATGTCATAGTCCATGAACAGTCGGACTTTCTGGTTCTCCTTGGGCGGAAGTGTTGCTGCGTAGTAATTCGATCCGAGGAGACCTTCTTCTTCACCGGCCCACCAGGCGAAACGGACACAGTTGTTGACGCTGAAGTTAGTCAGCGCGGTCGCCACCTCAAGGAGCGAAAGCGTGCCCGAGCCATCATCGTTGATGCCCGGCCCGGCTTCAACACTGTCGGAATGAGCACCAAGCATTACCTACGACAGAACTTGTCAGTATTCGTCGTTCGATCATCGAGTGTGCAGTTTTGAGTACTCACGCAATTGTCCTTGTCACCTTGAACAGTCTCCGCGATAATGTTGTTGGTTCCGATAGTCTTAACCTCGGCGTCAATGTATGCGATGACACTGACAAACCCTCTGTGCTGGAGCTTCTCAATGTATGGCTGAGCTTCCTCTAGAGAAATGCTAAATGAGGCGATGTGGTCGGCTTCGGGCTCTCCTAGCGTTCCTCCAAAAAGACCCTTTTCGTTGTTGTAGATGACTGCAGCAACGGCACCTGCTTGACCGGCCAGAGAAGACTTGTTACCAAACGCGCACTGTCCTCTTTGGATGAAAGCAATGTTGCCTCTCACCGAGGTTGGGTAGTCAGACGCGTCGCATCCACTGTTCTTGACGAGGACGAGGTCTCCCTGTACTGGCTCCTTGTCCTTGGTTGGAGGCGTGAGGCTCATAGCAGTCGCATTCTTGATCACTTCATCATCAAGGACGAGCCGGGACTCTGACACATATCCAAGGACAGCAGGGAACGTCTGCTGCGAGACATTGTAGTAACCTCCAAGTTTGGAGAGAGTGGCCCATATGTAGTCAAGAGTAGCGGCATGGCCAGCACTGCCTGGTCAACATTAGAAGCAGTTCCATGATGTCGTACTTGCTCTCACTCGCCTATAACTCTGGTTGGGCGGTTATATTCATGCCAGCTGAGTTCGGCGAGCTTGTAAAGATCTTCGGACCTAGCAAGAAGTTTGTCGCCATCAATCATGAATTGCAGCTTTTCGGTATCGACCAGCGATTTGCCCGCAGAAGACGCATCCTTATCGATCAACGGCTCCTGGCCATTGAATGCCGACACTACACCTGCAATCGAGAGTAGCGCAAGTGTTCCGAAGCGTGCCATCTTAGCACAATATTTGCTCCGAGACTGCGATGAAGAATAATGACCTTGATGACTCGATGTTTTGGTGATGTTGTTGCGCGGGTAACCTGGAAGTCAAAGCCAAGGATTCCGGCGTGGGGGCGCAGCAGTCGAGATTGGAGCCTTCAGAAGGAGCAGCTCAAGAGGCTGCAGCGACATTGCACTTCGGATCAAGGCCTCTTCTCATATAACACGCTACTCAGACGGCTCAGATGGCAGATGAGACGGCTGAGACACATGATCAGATGTCCAAGTCTTCGTTCCTGGCGTTGCCACCAGAAATCCGAATGACCATCTTCGAGCATTGCTTGCACATTCCGGGTCTCTCAACCACATCTGTTCCCCATCGAGCTGCAGCCTACGCGAAAGGATATACCTCTGGTGTCGGTCACATAACTTTGGTTCAAGATCGCGAGGAGTGGCGATCTGTCTCCATCGCACGTCCACCAGGCTTCGCCTTTAAAGCAACATCTGTTCTCCGAGTATGCAGATCAATACATAAAGAAGCTATGGATGTTCTGTACGACAAGATACTCTGGGTGATCAACATCCAGAACCGGCGACCCATCGCCCCTCCATTCATAGGCAGTAACAGCAATCCTGCCATTTCAGCGAGCCCTAGCAGGCCATCTGTGTTTATGAAATGGGTCGCTCATGTACACATACGACAGCACATCAGACCAGAGGAAGATCTGCTGCAGAAAGCCGAAGCTTTGCGGTCGCTAGTCGACTGTCTCGGTTCAGACCGGAAATCTACTGAAGCAACACTCCATTTCGATTCGATACATCTGGTGAACGACTCCGAGTGGCCAAGAACTGCGAAGCCGCAGTATGCTTGGGACCAGTACTACTCACAGCTGATGGCATTAGATTTTGGAGGAAGACCCAATATCAGAACATCGTATTACTGGATTGAGACCGAAGGCCAAGAGAGATTCGAAGATCTTACGAGAC
Organism: Pseudocercospora pini-densiflorae CBS 125139; assembly: GCA_000504365.2. Lineage (NCBI taxonomy): Eukaryota > Fungi > Ascomycota > Dothideomycetes > Mycosphaerellales > Mycosphaerellaceae > Pseudocercospora > Pseudocercospora pini-densiflorae. Next base: position 19,418 of record AWYD02000217.1, read on the forward strand.
GACTTGGAGGAAGCTTGAATGATCCGGATTATATCTACTGGTAGGCAATGTCAAGGACGCATACAGGCCATGTGCAGTTGTGATACGAATGCCAATTTGGACGACCTCATCAATCGGCACTGCTACCCAGCCCGGGCAGTATCAGCTTCTTGCAAGATGTCAGCCTGAACCGCCGCCCAAAGCAATAATATTTGTCTTTATGAGAGATCTGGCTCATCTGGATCGTCTCTGACTCATAGCTCTTGACCTCAAACTACTTCTTCATAGCAGCTCTTGATCGTGTCGACCGCTCAGTAATATACTGTCTTCAAGCAGTTCGGCTACTATGAAATAATGCCTCCTGAACACGATGTTGTTGCTAGCATCGGCATGAACTACCCAAAGCGTTGATCAAGTCTTATCCTATCACTTGGTCAAGTTCACACAGCTCGGATGTGCTTAAAATGAGACAGCCTTGCGGTTTGCGAAACGGTACTTTATACCCCGATGCGGAAGGCTCTGGCGACCAACCGAGTCAAGCACAGACCATTTATCTCGCGCTATACCTGCCTTCCCGCCGACCTCGGATGAGCCGCTTACAACCGGACAGTGGTGCCGACGATAGGCTCGCCGCGCGGGGAGAGGTTGTACTGCTCGGCGAAAGATATACGAAAGCTACTTTCCAGCATAAACAACGCCGATTTTTGGTGTAGTCATCAGGATTGGACAGGACAATCCTTACGACAGCTACTCCTCTCTGCGAGTCTCTTTAGCTAGAAGACCGCACGCCTGCTCCCTGTAGCCACACGGTATAGCTCTACTACCATACCAGGACCTGCTTTCACCACAATGGCCGCACGTCGAGCACTGTCACGACGAACATTGCAGACTCTCACAGCCCGACCAGCACCAATTGCAGCTTCCAGAGTCTGCAGAATGCCTCAGAGCCCCAACGCAGGCCAAACGGCCATACGCAGACTACACGCCACGACCCAGCACCTCGCAGCGACAACGACAGCAGCATCCAGCCCTGCCGAATACCCAACGACGCACGAGAAGGTCGAGCAGCCATTGGACACCCAGAACTTCCTTGACAACAAGTTTGTCGCCTCAAAAGCATCGCAATGGATAGATCTCTACGATCCAGCCACAAACAACCTCGTCACTCGTGTACCACAATCCACGGACGAGGAGCTGAAGGCAGCGGTGGACAGCGCTGAGAAGGCATTCCCAGCATGGAGCAGGACAAGCTTGCTGTCTAAACAGCAGATCATGTTCAAGTATGTGGCTCTGATCAGAGAGAACTGGGACCGTCTCGCAGCCAGCATTACCCTAGAACAGGGCAAGACTTTCGCGGATGCGAGAGGAGACGTCCTTCGTGGTCTTCAGGTCGCTGAGACTGCTTGCGGCATCACGACTCAGATGCTCGGTGAAGTGCTCGAGGTGTCGAAAGACATGGAGACACGCACATATCGCGAGCCACTCGGTGTCGTCGCTGCCATCTGCCCATTCAACTTCCCAGCCATGATTCCTCTCTGGACTATTCCAATTGCTGCCATGACCGGTAACACTGTGGTGATCAAGCCTTCCGAGCGTGATCCAGGTGCGACTATGATCCTTGCAGAGCTCGCTGAGAAGGCAGGCTTTCCACCAGGCGTGATCAACATCATTCACGGTGCGGCTAAGACTGTGGACTTCATCATTGACGAGCCACGAATTAAGGCCATCTCATTCGTTGGCTCAAACAAGGCAGGAGAGTATATCTTCAGCCGAGGAAGTGCTCAGGGCAAGCGTGTGCAGGCTAACTTGGGCGCGAAGAACCACGCTGCTGTCCTTCCAGACTGCAACAAGAACGCCTCGTTGAACGCCATTGCTGGTGCCGCGTTCGGTGCTGCTGGTCAGAGATGTATGGCTCTCAGCACGCTTGTGCTGGTTGGCGAGACCAAGGACTGGGCTCCTGAGATTGCTGAGCGTGCTAAGGGTCTGAGCATGAATGGAGGCTTCGAAGAGGGCGCAGATCTTGGCCCAGTCATTTCTCCACAGGCCAAGAAGAGGATTGAAGACATCATCGCGACTGCAGAGAAGGAGGGAGCAACGATCGTGCTCGATGGACGAGGCCAAAAGCCAGAGAAGTATCCAAACGGCAACTGGGTAAGCAAATAGGACCAACATCTGCAAGCTGAATTATACTGACGTCTTCTACAGGTCGGCCCAACTATCATCGCCAACGTCACGAAGGACATGACTTGCTACAAGGAGGAGATCTTCGGCCCTGTCCTCGTCTGCCTCAACGTCGATACCCTTGACGATGCCATCGACCTCATCAACGCGAACGAATACGGCAACGGTACCGCGATCTTCACATCGTCAGGAGCAACCGCAACGAAATTCCAGAAAGAGATCGAGGCTGGTCAAGTTGGTATCAATGTTCCTATCCCAGTCCCGCTCCCAATGTTCTCCTTCACGGGTAACAAGAAGAGTGTGGCTGGAGGTGGAGCCAACACTTTCTACGGAAAGCCAGGTCTGCAATTCTACACACAACTCAAGACTGTGACGAGCTTGTGGAGAGCGGAAGATGCGATCAGTCAGAAGGCTACAACAAACATGCCGACACAGTCGTGAGGAGGAGAAATGTATATTGAAGTTCTAGTTCACGGCATATTGAGCTCGTTATCTGCTGATACCAAAATTGCAGACTGACCAGCGCAACAGCTTAGTCCTCATTTACTATCCATCTCGCCATGCCGAAGTTTTCATTTCCTGCTCGACCCATAGCATTGCCCTCCATTCCAAGCGGTCATCATTATGCATACCAATCAATCTTCCTCCCCGTCTCAGTATCCACGCACTCCTTCGCGAATATCCCCAACAACTGCCTCAACATTGCCTCTCCAACTGCATATCCTCCACTCGCAACTTTCAACTCCTCCATCACGACCCCAAAATCCTTCTCCCATTCCTCCTTCAAAACTTCATCCTCCACCTTCTCCATATCCACCTTAAACTCCAAACTCCTGAGATTTATCCCTATTCTCACAGGCACGAAACTCATATACATCCCCCTAAACCTTCGACCTTGATGGAGATCTTGAATGAATCCCAATAATACGATGTTTTGAAGAAGACGAACGTATCGATCGCCGATGAACGATAGCCATTTCTGCGCTAGACGGAGATTGGAGTAGGTGTCGAGGTAGAATATGAATGTGTTTTCGCGGAGGAAGAGGGGAAGGACGTGGGTGGAGAGTTGGCGACATGTCAAGGCTAGAGGTGGCGAGAGAGAGGATTTAGACGTCGCTATTATTCCTTCAGTTTTGTTCTTGGGGAGGAGGGGAGGGGTGTGAGAAGGTGTGACTGTGTAGGCAATAATCATTTCGAGGATTTCCGCGGGTAGACTGAGGAGTCGACTCTTATGTTGTGGTCTCCAGAAGTCGGTCCATGTGGGTTGGTAGTGTGGTTGTTTGAGCCCGGCTTTTGGTTTTGAGGCGAGGATGAGGGATGGTGGGATCCAAGATGCCCAGTGTTGGCCGTCGGATTTTGTTGTTTCGATCCAGTTTTTCGCTGCTGAAGTTGCTTCTGGCAAGTTGTCAGTTTTAGACATTGTGTTGAGGGGCGGTAGGTAAATACTTACCTGAATAGCTGAGCGGGTTGCGCCATCTTGCCATTAAGAAGTCGACGACCGCTTGTTGTGATTCGTGTTCTGGACGCTCGTGGGCGACGAAGTCATTGTAAATTTCGAATTCGTTGTTGAATCTTTATGCATGTTAGTCAATCGCAGTATGCTCCGGCCAAGGCTTTTGATACTTCGAATAGTAGGCATATCTTCTTCCACGAACATAGTTAATGTCATTGTACCAATGATGACCAAAGAGCATGCACATTGTGAGACTTGTCAATGATCACTGATATTCTCGTTTCTATCAACAACCATCTAGATACACTGCTTCCAGTCTGGTTCTCTGTTTGTGTTGTGTTCTGCTGCAGACGACGGGAGTTGTGCTGGTTGATATGCGGATGCCCCACTAGGCAACCAATTAGGCAGGAACAGCTTTGTGGCTGTGAAACTTGGCGCAGCGATGAACCTTGAGGCCGCCCGCCATCATGTTAATACTCAGCCTTCCTTTCAGGTGCGATGACCATCGATTCTGTTTTCGTCTGTCATTCGCTGCCTTCTCCGAAATTGCGACCCTTACTTCTCAATTATGAAGCCTCTGCTAGATGATGAGTCCCGAGGCTGCCTCCGATGCTTGCAGGAAGATGCCTGACCAGATGCGCATTTTGCGACTTGATCAATTGTGCAACACGGCACTGAGACCTTCGTCGTTGAAATAGCAAACTGCAGTGGCGAACCTGATGTCGAGATCGCGAGTGCCAGCCAGACGGTCCACGACGCTACAAAAGCCACCAGCAGATGATTGTATATATCCATCACGCTTCCGGGATTTGTGCTCACAGTTGGGGTGAGTATGCAGCTCGTGAGCGAATTCGATTTTCTTCAGCCGTCGTTCGAAAGCTTTGCGGATAAAGAATTCGCTGCTTTTGTGTCCTTTCGCCAGCTCATGTGACAGCTCGATCGCTTTCTCGAGGGCATCTCGAGTTTGCTGCATGGCGTTGACCCAGGCGTCAGGCTCCAACGCTGTCGCGGCTCCACGGTATTTGTTCGAATAGGTCGTATGCTCTTGACTCCACGCCAGAGCACCGTCGACCGTCCAAACGACCTGCTCGATGCATTTCTCCTTTGCGCACCATCTGACCAAGTCCAGCAGTCCTTCTCCGCAAGTCCAGCGATCTTTGAGAATCAGCTGGATGTTGCGAATACGTTTGCGATTGTGGCCCTCGACGGAGCTCATCCAGTCAAAGAGATAGGTGAAGTCGCAGCGATGGATGTGGTACTCGAACGTGTTCTCGGCGTAGAAGATGTCTTGGAACTCTTTGCGGATCTGTTGATTGACTTGCGCGATAGCAGGCGATGTGCCATGCTCGCAATCGTGATGTCGGCAGGCTGATGGGATGAGAAGCGGCTCGGGCTTCACATAGGCGTGCCTGTAGATGCGATTTCTGAGCTCGCCAGGTAGGTTGAGAAAAGGGAATGTGTTCTGCGACAGCGTTAGCACCGCACTCAATGTAGGCAATTTCAGCACATACCCGCTTCTTGAACTCGGCCAGCCGGGCAGATGGAATGCGCAGCTTGACTAGCAACATCTTCGAATCGGTCAACGCCATAGTCCGCGGCGTAGAGGTGTTGATGGCGAAGATGAAGAACAGCTGGAAACTGCGACGTATTTATGCGCGTGGAATAGAGTTTGGCGCGCCTGCATGTGCGTTTGCGCATCACGGGCAAGCTACGACGTTATGTGAAGGAGAGTGCTCGATCACCTTTTTCGAGCACTTCGCAGCGCTACAGAACTCACATCTTGTCCAATCCTGACTTTGACGTCCGAGAACTCAATCCGAAGAGCCTTCAGCCGTTCGAGAGATTCAGCAGAAACATTCTGAGGCGCTGGGCCGGTAGCTGCGCCTTTGCGACCTTCTGGCTTCAGCGACCAGGCAACGCTGATGTGGAAAGCGTCGCTGTCCTCATTGTGACCTTCGGCATAAAGCAGCGGTTGGTCGAGGGACTTGGCGAGACCATTGCAGGTCTTCAGCAAATTCTTCAGCTGATCACCCGCAGGTCTCTGCAAGTGGAGCACAAGAAACCACCGCGTGCGGTGCTCATTGGGATGCCAGACAAGCTCCAGTGGCTGAACCTCGAATGCACGCACACTCGCTTCATCAATGGCCTTCTCGAGCTTCGACACGAATTCGTCTTTCTGATCTGTCTTCAGGGTCAATGGACGCGAGAGTGAGACGTGCAGTGGCAGCTGCACTCCCAGGTCATTCTCCAGCAAACTCTGCACGTCATTCTGCGAGGCGCTTGTCTTCCTGATCTCTCCAAGAATGTTGGACAGCAGCTTGTACTCTTTTGGCGTTGGACTCCCTCCCCTATATGTCAGTGGGCTGCGAGAAAATTTGGAATACTAATGAGACTCTGTCTCCCTTACAGTCGAGATATACATGCGTTGGCCAATTGCCCGCTACATGGGGTGTCACTCGTTTCCGGCCAGCATGGAGAGCCGGATCATCCTGAGTACTCGTCCTCACCGTTGAAGAGTACAAGTCCCGAAAGCCGGCGGGCAGTGGTGGTAAGGCATTTTCGCGGGCATTTGAAAACCTCCTTTTCTTGCTCTTGGGCTCGTCGTCTTCCTCCTCGGAGTCCGAATAGTCGACCAAGCCCATGTCTAGGAGGAGGTGAGCAGTGTGATATGAGTCGTCATATACGGACTAGGCGTCTGCTACGAGGGTGTCCGAGCAGATCCGCAGGTACGACACGTTCGCGAGGTGAGATCAAGCAATTCCATTGACGCGTGTGTGTCGATGACGGAGCAGAGATAGAGTTCGCTGCATTGATCGTGCTGAGGCACGAGTTGGGTGGTGGGCAGGGGTCTTTGAGGCCTGACGTAGCCAGGTCCACGCAGGAAGCCACGGATGAGCACGAGCAATGTACGCGCAATTAGAAGTGCAGCACCGGTGTAAGTTCCTGCTCAAGCTGTTCCTGATCTCACTGCAGCCTCCTTTCACGCATCTACTCTTGCCTTACTTCCAGGAACTGATACTGTATTGGAGAACACTATTTGGACTTGGAATTGATAGGCAGCACCACAAAAATGGCGGAAGACGGTAGTAAGGTAAGCAAGACTCGACGATCTCGCGTGGTCATGCAAGGGACCGCAGCGGCAGCCAGAAGTGAAACACAAACATGAGCAACATGAACAAAGGCTGATTTCTGTGCCAGGCCGCAGCCGCCTACTTGATTGATCCATTGAACGCACCTCAGCCAGCCGACGAGACTGGCCCAGGCACGCACTTTGGCAGCACCTTCGATCCTGCTCACAAGGCCAATGCCCCCGCCCCCGCCCTGCCCAAGACCTCCACCGGCGGCTCGTCAAGCAGCAACAATCCGTACCGCAAGTCGATCGACAAGCATGGCACACCAGAGAAGACCGGCGCATCGTCGCACACCCGCGCAGTGAGTGGTGCAAGCAATGGAGGAAGACGGAGAAGTCCTCGCGAGGAGTTCCCCAACTATCGTGCTGAAGCTTTTGGCGACTTTGAGCCAGCACCGCGCAGTCGAAGTGGAAGCCATGGCAAGCCGCCGCCATCCTATGAGCATGCGACTGGCTCTGCCCCTGGCTCTCCAAAAGGACACCGCAGACGCACATCCTCCTTGAACCAGCGATACCCAGGCGATGAGAGCACGGAGCCCTTGGACCGAATCAGACGTGATAGCTTGAGAGCTCACCGCTCGCCGCATCTTAGAAAGAAGCACCAGCCGGGGGCCGACACTATTGATCGCCTCGACCCTGCCATTGGAGGTCGCGCTTACCATCACGAGGGTCCATATGATGCAGCGCTGCTGGCCAGAAATACTAGCTATAAGTCTTCGCCAGTGGCCGCATTGCAGAACTCGAACGAAGAAGCGCTCAAAGCTACTCCTCAAGAGAATGTTAAGGACAGTCTCGACAGGCACAAGCCACTCGACGGTGTTGCTGTTGTACCGCCAGGCATGCCAGACCGCTTTGGCAGGACTTATAACTATGAAGAGGGAGCCGACCTCATGCACGAGGACAATCCAGATGGACCGGGCTACAAGCGTTGGGGCGGAAAGGTGAGATGTCGATCAATCAATGTGTGCCGACGCCATACTAATGATGCCTAGGAATACTCACCAGACGATCTTAAGGGGAAGGGTGAGCCATCCTTCTCTCTCGACAAGGCCTACAAGGCGCACACCATAAACGACAACGGTATCGAAATGACCAATGGCGATCAGCTGTATAAGAACCGGAAGCAGAGAGGCTCATTGGACAACCGTGATCCTGTCGACATTGCCGGCGGAGAAGGCCACTATGTGGATGCGGAGATTGCCCACACCAACGACACAGACTCTGGCATGCGCCGGAAGGGTAGTCTGCGAGATGGCTTGAAGAAGCGCATTGGCAGTTTGCGCAAGAAGCGAGCCGACAGTTGAACTTACGATGTCCCATGAGATGCGTTTTGAGGCACAAAATCTTGTACTCCAGGAAGACACACACAGTCGGTCGACATGGCGAAAGTCTTGCTCACGCGCCAGAATGTATAATGATGAACAGCATATGATGGAGTTGACAGGCAAATAGCGATAGATGGGACAAGATACGATGCAGATATGATGATACACAGATCTCAACGATGCATCCAAGAGAGTGACAAGCGATCAGTGCACAGCCGTGAAGCAAGCACAACGATGTCACCCGAACGAGTAGTTACTAACAGCAAGCCCAAGCCTCATTGCCCTCTGCCACCAAGCACTCTTCACCAATACTTACGCTAGTTGTGAACGATGTATAAATTCATCCTTTTCAATAGTTATATTGACCACCGACGCATAGCACAGCACCCAAGAAGAATCTCTGGGCATCAACGGCCAACTCATCCAAAGTTGACCATGCATTTCAACGAACCCTCGACTAATCTAGTCATGAGAGAACGGATCCCACCACCCGACCTAGAGCCCGCTGCTCGTCCTGATCCAGGCTCTCAACCTGATCCACCACCACCCGAACCAGGCAATTATCCTGATTTCGCTTCTGAGTCTTCTGGTTCAAGGGGTCCGAGTCCTGGTCCGAACGAGGAGCTGCCGTATGACAATGAAGCTGCTCTTCGTTTCCGCTTGGTGCAATTTGATGATGCCGTAAATGAACTGGATCGGCAATTCAGGCGGATTATGAAAGATTTGAATCGTTTGAGGAGTCTGGGATTAAAGCAGCTTGGAACTAGTGCTCAGATCTCGGCATCGATTAGAGAAGCGACCGTCCTGCTGGAATCTACAAGCCTGAAAGACGAACAACATGAACTCAGACAGATCGTCCTCCAAGCTCGTACAACAGCTCTTGAGCATAATTTTCGTACGGAATATGATCATGAGCCATATTACCCTGAGCTCGCGTCGATCGGAATAGCTTCAGAGAAAGCTGAGGTGGATCTTGATAGTGACTTGCAGATCAGATTGGGCAAGTTGAAAGAGAAGAAATTGCAAAGGGAACTTGGTGGAGAGGCGTATGCGCGGTTACAGGCGAACCGGAGATGGCAGGAGGAACAAGAGCAGAAGAAGTCTGGGAAGGGACAGATCAAGTGCGCTTGTTGTCCTGCTGCTGCGGCTGAGGGGTTGACGAGTGCGGAGTTGTTGGGTATGATTCAGGGGTTTTGAGGAGTGATGTGGAAGGAGACTTAGTACGAAGGCATGAGCATATGTAGCGTTTGGGATGGAGTATTGTGCATACATTGTATAATGATTTGGTGTATACTTCCTGACTCTGCGCCAGCAGATCAAAGGAGGCGACTAAGCTTGAGAACAAGACGAAAGAGTCTCCACGTAGCACCCGTTCATTCGTAGCTATGTAACATAGGCAATTCTTCTTTATGCACATGCGCGTAGCGATGAGTCTCTACGATGTTAATATGCATCATGTTGTGAGGCCGACAAAATCTAGAAGCCATCATGGCATTGATACCTTTATCGAACTCAAAGCTCGGTCCGTTAGTCGACTCTGGCCTGCGCAATGGCAGTAGTTGTGGTTCCGCTAGCTGAAGTAACCATAGCTGTGGCCGTGACAGCGATCTCTTGCTGCGAAGTCTTGCCGCCCTTGCAGATTTTCTCCAACATCATAGTGACGTTCTTCGTCAGTTCGCCAGCACGACGCATAGCCTCACCAGCATATATCGTAGCATCAGCAGCATCCCTGGCCATCCGCATCAAGAGTTGTGTGACTTCCGGACTCTGACCATCCAGTGCATTCGACTGCAGAACCTCCGCGATACTAGCGAGAGCTTCTGTCGGCGACTTGGCTGGGACAGCTTTGCTGCCCGGTGCAGGACTATCGCACGTTGAGGTCGATTCTTTGATGATTGGTGCGCCATTAGCACGTTGGTTCAACAAAGAATCAATCTTGGCCTCCAGTCGAGCAATGCCGGGATCCTTTGCGACAGCTGCAGCGGTGGCGTCTGAGATAATTCGGAGAGGATCGTCAGAAACGTCTGCTTCAGGGGGAGGTGGAGGCGGCGGAGGCAGTACATCCTCCATTTCGGCGTTGAGCATTACTGCGTCGTCATCTCCTCCAGCTTCTGTCGGCGACATTGGTCCATAGACAGCTTCGATGGCTTCTTTCGCTGCTTGGCTCGATGTTGTTCGCAACTGCTCTTCAAGGTAAGCCTCCTTTGCCTGCTCCTCGTCCTCCGAGGTGAACTCAGTGAGCGGTGAAGATTCGCGAGAAGAGCTGGCCTCATTCGTTTCGGCACGTTCTCGCTCAGCATTATCTTCCGAATTCCAGCTTGCGTTTGAACCGCGTCGTGTACTCTTTCTGCGTTTGTGTGCTCTTTTGGCCTCCTCGAGATCGGCATCTTCTGCTTCTTCAGATGATGAACGCGACTCGCGACTACGTTTGCCACTTCTATGTACGCCTCTGCGATGCTGGTTCATGTTGTCATGTCGGGCGAAAGCTTTGCCACAGTCCGGGCATTTGATATCCTTCTTGCCGTCATGCACTGTTCTGGCGTGCCTTACAGCGTGACCTGGTTTGCTAAAGAGGGTGGTACAGCCCGTCTCCTTTGCCACAGGACACGGCCATCGGTTGTGTAGTCTGTCGTAGGCGACCTCAGTTTGATCTGTGGATGATCGTGCTCGCAACCGCTTTCTCACAGGCTCTGGCTCTGAATCGTCCTCAACTTCCTGCTCGTTTTCATCCTCATACTCTTCAGTCGCCGCCCGCTTCCTCCGCACAGGCGCTTTTGCCTTCTTCTGCTGCCTCTTGCGAGCTGAACTCTCGCGTGAGGCAGCAGCGTCCTCACGTCTGCCAAGATTCTCGATTTCCTGCAGCTTCTCCGTGAATAGTTCCAAGTCTGTTCTTGTGGCTGGAGTATGTTCCAGTATCGTGCGCATGATTTCCAAGGCAGACTCGCGGGCATTGAGTTGCCGCACGTTGGCTTCGGACGGAAGTGGTTTATCGTGCTGGAGGAGTTGCTGCACCGCAGGCTCATATTGGAGATCACCCAGGATTTTGGTGACCAGTGGATCAGCGTGTGGTTGTCTGGCTTGGTTTTCAGGCTGGGCTGTGTTGTTGCTGGCGCCATCTGCGGGAGTCACAGCTGGCGCGCGTTCGCGAACCATATTTGCGGGAGGTGGGGGAACCGGTCTACTGCTCCAGTCTTGTGTGTCGTCTGGCTTTGCAGGAATGGGATGCTCGAATTCATTTGTTAAGTCAGTCAGAGGCGAGGATGCACTCGAATCTGCGAGTGAGGTTCGGTCGGTCGCGGGCTGCGTCGAAGTTGTGGCGGTGCTAACGCTGTCGACTGCGGCGTTGCTGGCCTCCGCTTCCGCATTAAGCTCGGTACTCTCACCCACCAGCGTAGCATCGTCCTCTTCATCTGCAGCACCCTGTCTCTTCGGTGAAGCTCCCACTTTGGCCTGGGAGACTTCCTCGCGAGATGATTCTGCCACTGGCTTTTTGGGTCTGGCATGGTCTTGTGCGTCCTTTGTGTCCTGCCATTCTTTCCCTCCCTTGCAGTTAGAACAGGTACAGCCAGGAGGATCATACCTAATCTCCTCAGGCGACGCCGGTTCTCGCTGTGTAGATGTTCTTGGTGGATCCTGCCTCTTCGAACTAGTCGCTTGTCGAACCTTAGCCTTTCCTTTCCCACTTTTTGCCCCCTTCGCCCTGGCTGCCCGATCCTTGATCTTCTTCTTAACAATTTTCACAAATTCTTGAAAGCGTGCATTCTCTTGCGCATTGGCTTCCTGGGTGAGGATCTTCTCAAGAAGCTCGCGAAGTTCGGGGTTGTTCATCGAGTCCCGATATATCTGCCGCACAGACATGGCTAGCTCTGTCTTGCCCACTTCCATAGCCCTCTGACAGGCGGCATCGACTACCCGCTCCAGCTTTTTGTCCGCATATGCATACACGCGGAACCCATCAACGCCTCCAGCTTTCCTGAAGTCTTCCGGAATCTCCTCCCAGTCGCATTGATTGTGGTCGAACTTCCACTGCCATTCTGCCGCTGTCATCTTCGACCAAATCTTAGTCCACTTGGCCATAAGCTGATCGTATTCCGAGCCCTCCTCATGGCCTCGCCTGCGCTGTCCATCGTCGCATTCTCTTTCCCACAATGCTTCTTCATGCTCTAGTTTCTGCCAGAAGCTCTTTCCCGCCCATGTGGTACCACGGGCGTGCTCGAAGGTGCGCTCGACGTGCTTGAACAGGCCGTGGACATCGTGAGGATCCCATGTTTCGCTGAGGTCTATGAAGTACGAGAGCAGGGCGTTTTTGTTTTCTAGCACAAAGTTCCTTTCACGCGGCATGCTGGGCAGGCACTATCATTGCATAGGAATGCATTTATTCAGCGCCGAGGCACTTCATTGCGTTCACAAAGCAGATGCATGTGTGTAGCGTCCTCGAAGCTCTCCCGACAAGGAAGTTGGGTCTGGAGCCGTGCGTTGCTTGCGGGAGGCGCCATCGATCTGCAGGGATCTTGAACCGCGAGCGCCGTCTTCTATTTCTGACCACTTACCAGCGGCCTACATCGAATACTGGAATTGCTAGTTGTACAGTACCAACCCTCAGCTGACTGGTGCTTTCGCAACAAGTCTCAAGAAGGCATTTGAAGGTCAATTTCTTCGATGATACAGACAATCTTAAAGACAAATCTCGGCCTTTGGAATGCACTTTCCAAAACTCCTACACCCAGGACCATAATCTATAGAGGTACTTCTGAAGACCTTCTTCAAAGATCAGACCTCTCTACAGCCTGAAAGCAGGTCTCGGTTGTAAGGCCGAATTTCGTATAGGAAGTCTGGTCAGCAATGGATGACCAGTTTTTGAGCAATGGACGACTTGCAACCCCCTCGAATACTTCCGACCTCGTCCTCGATCAGAGATTTACGTTCTGTACAATGCGTCGAAATTGGTCCGTACCGAAATGGGAGCTGGGGACCAGCGCCAACTTCGGGCTTCTAATGGAGCGCATCTTTACGAGTTGGTTAAAATATTTGGAGGTGTCCTTGAGAGATGGTAGAAGCGAAAATGCCAAGACGCTCGCAAGATCCGCCAATCGCAGACCATCTTCGACCTCACCTCCTTTCCACCCATGCATATCGACCACACAAACATTTTCGACACTCCAGCGCTCATACAGTCTTGCCATCAAGGCGAGGAGAGCAATAATGAGCTGAATTCAGAAGCATTATCGTAATATTCTCAGACCGCATATCTGTTTCGTTGGGTCTACCCAGACGACACCGAAGTACGAGCGGCTCGGCGTCATTTCCAGACTTCTAATACGAACAAAATGCACAGCAACTCACCAAATTCGCCCTACAAAGTGATGAGTATCAACCATGCCGCGCCTGCGACAGTGTTTCGGACTCGATGCGCAATACAAGGCTGGCTGAAACATGCAGACTTACTTCGAGACTGCTATGTGTCTATAGCATCGCCGAGATCCGCCTGTTACGATCCGCGATCCTTTCCCGATAGCACCGAATCATCTTACGCATTGCCTAGTCTTGCTTCAAGCTACTCTTGTATTTCAAGCTCCCTAGCATAACCGAAAGCAGCACTATAATACAGTAATACCTTCGCCCGATACATCTCCGCCTCTATAAAGGTCCGCTTCTCGATCGTATATATAGGATTATCGAACGCCTCTTGGCTACATATATTAGTTAATAAGAGTAGGATACGTAACCGCGGTTAATATATACCTAGTATTAAGCTCCTTCTTAAGCTCCGCGTATAGCTATATTATACTATTAACGACTTTTTATCTTATTAGGCTACGTAGTATTCTTTCCGTCTAGTCTTCTCTAAGTTCGACAATTACTATACTAGCTAGTATAAATCTGTCCCGATCTAGTAGTAGTTCGATAAAGGCGTTAGTAAGAGCGTAATTCTCTTTAATTAGTAGCTACTTCTAAATATACTTATAAGCGTCTTACTATACTACTTACTAGCTTTCTTATATTAAAATGTCGTATAATTATTAGAGTAGGCGTTCTAATTCTACTATCTTAGCGGTTAATATATCTTTAATAAACGCGAAGCTTCGATAGACTATAAAGAGAGGTTATATATTTATAGTTTCGCTACTATAGCTATCCGCGTATCCTACTATCTATACTTTAAGGCTCGTTAGCTTATTAGTATAAGGCTAACATTAGGATAGATATACTAATAGTAGCGCCTAAGTAGGGTAAAGGAAAGGCTACGCTAGTTACTTTATCTATACTAAGGAATACTATACGAGTAGACTATATCTACTAGAAGCCGACTACTACTAAGTAACTTACATAGACTATAAAAGACTAGAACCCGTATTATTTTAAACGAACTTTAAGTAGTAACGAAGTGTCTATATAGGTATTAAATAAGATCGTAGCTAGTAAGGGTTAAGGCTATTTCTATTACTTACTAACGCGAGACGCGTAGAAAGCTCCTAGCTCTACTAAAAGGATTCTGCTATATTAACTACTAGCGCTACGCTCGTAAGTCCGGCTTCCTATTAATTAATATATTTAGTACTAATACATAAAAGATCTATATATCTAACTATAGTATACGCTAAGCTAGCCTAGACTAAGTAGACTAAGGAAGATTTCTATATAACTTTAGTTAGAGGTCGATATCTAAGCTCGAGTTTTCTTATAAACCTATCGGCCTTAGAGACTCCTTTATTTAGTATTTAGTATATAGACTTCGGTACTTGCTCTATCTTCGAGACTAATATAGACTTAATCGTACTTATAGCTACTAAATCTACGTTTTATACTCTTTAGATATCGGCGTTAGCGTATATTATAGGTCGGAAGCTAGTAGAATTAAAAATCGGTCTCGCTCCGTTTCTCTAGAATAGGTTACTTCTAGTAGGCAACTAGGTACTATAAGTACAAGACTATATATTTTAAGCGTTTTAGTAGACTACGATATATAACGTATATACTACGATAGTATAGTACTACTTAGTATACTTAATAAATTATATATCGTTAGAGTTACTTCGTAGCTATATACCTAGACCTACTTTTCCTACTAGCGAAGGTATATCGCTAGGCTAAAGTCTAATAGCTAAATAGCGAGGTAGACTTAGTAAACGTTACAACAAGCCTAGTAAGAAAAAGAAGGAGGATAGAAATAATTATAGCAATAATAGCGATAATAGTACTAAAGATACTAAAGATAATATTTAAGTTAAAAATAATAGCTATACCGAAGGTATAGGCTAGATAGAAGAAGACAATATCTAGCGTAGGATTATACTACTTCTAAGAATTGAGTTACGTATCTACTATCTCGATATACGAATAATTAAGAATACCCCTAGGGTCTTTTCGCTAATTGGTCTAGCTTACGTCTCTATAGCCCCTAGGATCTAGCTAGTATATCTTCTCTTAACTATACGTATTCTATATTTAAGACTATTAACTAGAACTTGTCCTAGTAAGCCGAGCCTAACTAATTATCGACACATTTCTTCTTAAATAGTATATTAAGCTACTTCCTTATAGGCTATCTTAGCGCTTACTTCTTTACCCTACTACTCCTAACTACGTATAAAGTAGGTATAGATTTTGTCTAATAATCGAGAGTAGCCTATAAGCTAGCCCGTCTTAATATTATAGTAGACGTAATAGCTAATATAAATTTAAAGCCTATAGTACTAAGCCTAAAGCGCTTAGTAGTAGTAATAGGGGTCTCGGCTAGGTAATAGTTCTAGTACTCGCTAGTATACTTGTCTATAGTCTATACTACTTTTCTTAACGTATTAACTAGGTATAATATACCGTCCTCGCGGAGCTATAGCTTAAAGTAATAATCTAATATCTCTAGATATTATAGGAGTCGAAAGTCTACGAGTATAGATAAGCTAAAAGTTAGGCTACGCTTACTAAGGATTGTAGCAAAGTCAAGTCTAGCTACTAGTTAGTAATCTGCTTTTCGCCTAGTAGTTAGCCTCCTTAATTCTAGAAATTAGTAATTATATCGAGTATTTAATACTACTAACATGTCTATAGTAGTAGGCATAAGATATACGAATAGCTTCTCGAGCCTAGTTATCGAATTTATCGGTTCTATTTTAATCTACTACGAATACTTACTTAAGTCGAATAGACCTTATAACATATATTATTACTCCTTTACTATAGAGAAGTCTTATATAAGGAAGCGAGTTAGTTAGATATTCTAAAGATAGCGTAGTCTTATACTAGGATCGACTTCCTAGGACTAGGATATTATCTTAATCTCTAGACTTAAGAGGCAGACTTGGTATACGTGCTTAATAGGTACTATTACTTAATAGCTTACTATATCCGAGCCGTTAGGAACTTCTATCTTTAAGACTACTACTACTAACTTTCTCGTAAGTAGTTATCGAGGACACTCCGTAAACCTTACTAAAGAAAGTCTAACCTATAGACATACGAAGAGACGCCTTTAAGTATTATAGGCTATAGTTACATTACCTACTAAATCTTACTTAACTACTATTAGAAAAGCTTACTAATTTAATTATTACGTTCCTTACAAACGATCTAAGCCGGAACTCCTCTACTACTAACCGTTTAGTAGTATAAACTATATATAATAATATAGGTATTACTATAAACCTAGACTTAAGATAGAAACTATAAATTAGTATAAAGGCTACGATAGCGATTACGGCGACGAGTAGCGTAGTCTAATAGCTATACTATTCTAGATACTAAGATACGTCTATACTAGTATTACTCTATCTAGACGAAGCTAATATAACGATATCTATTAAAGTATTATTTCGCTATCTATTATAACTACTAGCTACAATTATCTTATAGCGTAGTACTTAAGGAGCTTCGGCTACCTTATTATTTTATCCTAGATAGCTCTAATAGTAGTAGGCCTAAGCTACGGTATACTACTTAAGGGTTCTCTAAGCCTAGACTTTATATTACAACTCTCGATACTAAAGTATAACTTTAGCTAAAGTAGTACTAAAGGCTACTTTAGCTTTCTTTAATAAGCCTAGTCTACGTAATAGGCATATTACTACCGCCTAGCTATATTATAGAATAAGGTACTACGGAAGCCTACTAGTATAGTAGACAATCTAGGATATATAAGGACAATAAGGGATAAGGTAAACTATAGTCGGAAATAAGAGGACTACGAGTATAGAAAAGCAATTATTATAGGACCTATTTGTAATTAGTAGAGTATTAGTATATTACTTCGATATGTACTTTATTACGAGAGTAAAAGGTAATAGTATAGAAGACGAAGGCGCCTATCTTCCTTACTATTACTCGTTATTCGCGAGACGCGAGCTTAGCCGTAGAGTAATACTATACTAGCCTAATTAACTAGTATCGTGTTGCTTACGGTAAAATACCTATAGATATAGCTAGAAAGGGTATAGAAGTCTAAAAGTAAATTAGGCTAAGATATATATAAGATATTAAGAAACTTAAGTATCGTAGCTTATAAAAGATACTATTAGTTTTACGTACTTTGTATTAAGTCTTAATTATACTGTACGTGTTATATATATATTAGGTCGTAGTATAAGGCGTATAGTATAAGATAGCTATAGTAGACATTACGGCTAGAACGATATTAGTATAGATTATAAGACGATTATTACGACTCTAGACTGAGTTATTAACGATAATATTAATTTCGATATTACTAACCTATAGTCTATCTCTAGAGTAACATAAGTAGACGCTAGCCTAATACGGCTTATAAGTATAACAACTAGTTAGCTCCGACTTTATACTAACTCTAGAAGATACGTAATTAGTATATTAAGCTTAGACTAGAAGCTATATCGACTATTAATTACGATAACGCCGCGATTACTACTCTTCGCTACGATCTATAGTCGATAGAAGAGAAGAGAAATATAGACTATAATATTACCCTACAACTAATAGTACTTAGTAGTTTCTTCGTAATATTATAGCGTAAGTAGGAGATTATTACTAAGGAGGTAGAAGCGAGACTAGAGCTTAAGGCACTAGTAGAGACTTTAGCTACTATTAATAGTAAGTCTTAAAGTATCGTCTTAATAACATAGCTAACTTATATAGGCTACTTAGATACTAGGACTAGAGTACTTTCGCCGACTTTACTAATCTATTAACTAAAGCGCTAAAGGTTACTAAGAGAAGACGATCTAATTTAAGTAAGCGCTTTGCTTAGGAAGTCTCTATTCCTATATATAATTACTAGGTAAGCTACTCTAGCCTATAACTAGGTAGAGAAAATAAATAATACTTAGGTAGCTAACCTAGTTCGTATACTACCCGAACTCTTTAGTAAGTCGCTTATAGCCTATAAAGACGTTATTACCGCTTACAGCTCTATAGAGTAGATTAAGAAAGCCGTTACTTAGTAGCGACCTAATATTATAGCGAAGGAGAAGCCTAATAGTACCCTAGCGAGAGATTAAGCTACTCTACTATTAAGAATAGTTAATAAGAGGAAGAGAGAGGTAGAGAAAGGCAACGTTAATAGTATAGAGAAGAAATAGCGGAAAATTAATAAGATGTTTACCCGAGCTAAGAATAGCGATTATATAATAGATTAGTAATACCGAGGTTTAAGGGTAAGGTTAGAGTACCTCTTCTACCGCCTCCTTAGCTTTTAATAAGATTACTAGGTTAGCGGGCTTTCTAGCGACTAGCTATTATTAGCTATATAGTCTAATTTAATTAGAGTAAGAAATAACTTACGACCGAAATCCTATATCGCCTATAGTATATCCTTTACTATTATATAATAGGGGCGTATATTAAACTACGTTCCTAACCGTTGTCCCTAACGCGAGTCGATACTTATTAGGTCTAGAGTACGTATTAATTAGATAAGCTGTCTATATACCTCGCTAGTACTAAAGTTAAAGATATATCTTAGCGGATTAATATTAGGGCAACTTATAAAAGCGCTATTATGCTCGAAGCGCTTAACGTCTACTATAGTTATAGTAAACTTCGGCTCTAGGACGGCTCTTTCTCTCTAAGTCTCTTCTTTACGCTAAAACTAGCCTCCGTAATCTATCTAGATCGTCTTCCGCTCGAGTAGCTTTATACCTGATATAGTAGCTATATTATTATTATACTAAATAGCTAGTCTAGTCCCGAAATTGTATATACTTATAAACTCTAATAGAAATAGTATATAGAATACGTCGCGCCCTTTCTTAAATAGTAAACCGAATAGAAAGGATTGTACTAGACTATCTAAGGGAAGTTCCTAGTTAGCCTTACGTATATAGAGGGGAAATAACTTTTCGGCCTTAGTACTACTATCTATGTCTATTAACTTTAGGACATAGTATAACTTGTTACTTATACTCTTCTCGAATAGTTGGAATAGTATAATCCCTCCCTAGAACTAATCTATATACTAGTCTTCCTAGTAAATATCTAGTACTACCTTATTACCCTAGACGTATATTACGTCTAGTAGTTAAATAGCTAGATATCGCTCTTGTATATACTATTAGTTTAGTAGATACGTTATACTAGGCAACCCTTTATTATATAAGGACTAAGTTATCTTTGTATATATATCGTCTTACTCTATTCGTATTAAGACCCGTACCTAAAGGGAGTTCGAGCTTACTAGGATCTCGAGAGTAAAGCTATCGCTAGGTAGTACTACAACTATAGCGTCAACCTTCTAGCTAGCCTTTTTAGTATATCTAGTAATAAAGTCGAGGATACTTTAGAATCCTATAGTTATATAGGGTCTAGCTCGATGTTATAGATACTATAGCAATTTGTCTAGGTTAATCTAGTTATCTTAGACCTCTTTACGCGAGATATAGAGGATTTGTATCTTAGATTATAGTATTAGGAAGTACTACTATTAGCTAGGGGCAAACGGCGAGTATTCTATCCTAGCTCTATTAATGTATAATAGCTTAGTAGTACTCTTATATTCGACTCGTATATACTCCTAGCTTTAGGCATTATATAATAAGAAATTATAGAATAGTAGCTAGATAGGGTTTAGGTGGTAGTAGATACCGAGTTTCTCGAGATTGTCCTAAAGGAGTAGGATACTATTAATAGACTAGCTAAAATTTGTACTTCCTAGCCCTATCGCTAACGTCTCGGTTGTCTATAGTCTCTAGCCTATAAGGACTACCGATATCGTTAGATTCTAGTACTAAGGTTAGGGTAGAGCGGAGTTGTCTGTCGATAGGGTAGCCGCGATAGCGGTAGCGAAAAGACTATCTACTATAGTACCGATATCGTTAAAATATACTATAAAGAGATAATACTATATTAGTACCCTATTAATTAGTACCTCTAGCTTATACGAGATTTCTAAGCTCTATATCTAAGTATTTCTTAGTATAATCGCGACGTAGTTACGTACTCCTTCGAATAGTATTAAGTATACCTTAGTATTGTCTTTAATAGTATATTCTTTCCTATTTAAGAATATAAAGTCCTCGAGCTTACAACCTACTAGTAGTAGCGAGTAGTACTTAATATCGTAGGTTAGGAAGTCGACCTTATACGTCCTAGAAGCTAGCTTAGACAATGCTTCTCGCTATTAGTGTCTAATATAAGAATTTTTCTAGTATAGTACTAGTCTATAACGCCTTCGAAAGTAGCCGTCTACTATACCTTACTCTAGCGCTATTA
Source organism: Pseudocercospora pini-densiflorae CBS 125139 (assembly GCA_000504365.2). NCBI lineage: Eukaryota > Fungi > Ascomycota > Dothideomycetes > Mycosphaerellales > Mycosphaerellaceae > Pseudocercospora > Pseudocercospora pini-densiflorae. Next base: position 40,161 of record AWYD02000217.1, read on the forward strand.
TCTCCTTAGTAATAATCTTACTATACTTAAAGCTAAGGATTGTTACTAGGAAGATTATCTATAGCTCGTACAACTATTACTATATATAGGTTATACTTAGTAATCTAGCCCTCGCAAGTTTATACTAAACGATTCTTTATATCCTTCCTTATAGCGCGTACGTTTTCGGCTAGGTTTGTTACGGAGTATAGCCTTAATTTAGAAGCTAAGGGCACTATAATAAAGTCGCGAGATAGAAGTATAAATCGATAATACTATACTATAGAAATTTGCCTAGATTACTATAATAGTTCGAAGCGATACTAAAGAGAGTATATAGAGGGAGCGGCGTTATAAAGGAGAGAATTAAATATCTAGTAGTAATCTCTAATCGACTAGCTTCTAACTAGTACTAGCTCTAGTATTACTACTACGTCGTAAGGTAGAATATTATCCCCTAACCGTAACTTCGTTATACTCGTTACCCTAATTATAAGCTAATCTACTAGACTATTTAAGGATCTTATCTATTAGGTATTTAAACAACGTAGCTACTAGGCTTCCTACCTTAGTATCTATCTATATTTATTACTCCGCCTATTTAGTATAGCTTAATAAAGTAATACTAAAGATCTAGTCGATAGTTAGGAGATTACTCTTAGAATTAAACTCTCTTCGAATAAGATAAGGGCTACGTTTATCTACTACTACTATATTCGTAGTCTTTAGAGTATTACGTAAAACGTAGCTTAAAATTCTAGCTAGTATTATAGTAAGGAGTCTACTACTAAGCTATAAGAGGATAATAGTCTTATAATCCTTTTTAATAGCGGAATAGCTATTACTACGGATATAGAATATATAACACTAAGAATTATTATCTTCTAGCTAGTACCTAATAGGATACTCTAGAATTAGGATTCGGAGTACTTTCGTATCTAGACTACTCTATTAGCGACTATATACCCTTAGTTAGGGGGCTTAGCTTACTATTCCTAGTACTATAGTACAAATACGCTACTAATCTATAATTACTAAAGTAGACTAGATCTTAAGTACTTATCCCTCTATTCTTTCGTTAACGCCTAAGTAGTAAACTAAATCCGTATAGGTTCGTCTAGCTTTCTACTATCGCCTCCGGAACCTCGCTTAGATATAATCTTCGTACCCTATATATATCGTATACAACCTAGACAGTATTAGGAACTATACTTAATATCGTACTATTTACGACGCCTACCTCGATATCCTAGCGTAGTATTAATACTAAAATTATTATAAATCTATAGTACTAATAACGAAAGGGGTATTTTATTACTTCTACTCGTATTATAATACCGCTTAAACAGCTTGTCGAGTAGGCCAAAGTCGAAACTAGCTTCGAGTTTAGACAATACGTTCCTGTCCTTAGTAGGTAGCTTAAAGAATATTATAGCCTATCTTTTAGTTAGGCTTCTAGGGACGTCGTTTAAGGCTACGTTAGTATCGGCGACGTTCGAAGCGTTTAACTTATCGTCTTCAACCTAGCTAGTAAGGCTACCTAGAGGCTAGTAACGACTAGATTTCTTTTTTCGCTTTCTCGCCTAAGTAGAACTAGACATATTCGTATACTATTTTCGTCTAGTAGAAAACCGTCGAGAAGAAGGACATCTATCGTATTTAAGCGTAAGAGGTATAATCCTAGGTGTTCGCTAGTAGACGGCTAGATATAGCCTTCTAACGTATAACTACTTTAGAGAATAGTTATATAGTAGCTTATCGACTATAGTTAACGGAGTAAACCTATTATATATTTTTATCCTTCTCTACGGTAATAAGGAATCTTTATACCCTACTTTAGTAAATTTACTTACTATTATAGTAGATTCGCAACATGTCTAAGCCCTTTAAGCCGATTAAACGCCTAATCTTTAAGAATCGATATGTGCTCTATAAAGGCGACCTATTCGCGATCCTCTTCTACTCGCTATTTATTATCTAATCTTTCGAATTTAGCCTAGTAGACGGCGCTATGGATTACTCGTTCTAATATCTAAATTCGATAAGCTATGTAGTAAGATTCTAGGACCTCTACGACCGTCGCGAGCCTAGCCTAGGTTCCGAAGCGAGCGATCTCCTACTATTCGAAGTTAAGAGTAGTGTCGTAGTAGACATTAGTAGTTAGCGCTATATTATATCCGAGGGATAGCGTAAACGAGTCGCGTTCTATATTAGTATATGCGCTACTAACTCTATATAGGTAGATATTATTCCGAACTATTACTAAGATAAGATATATTTAGAGAGGATAGTAGAGAAAGAAGAGAGTCGTTAGACTATAATTAGCCGATACAAGGTAGCTAAGCTACTATTTAGTATATATAGAGGACTCAACCCTTGTTATACCCTATATCGCATGCCTCTCTCGCTCTTAACGACTACTATTACTCGTATTCGAGACTATATTAGGAATAAGACTATATACGTTAATCCCTAGACTAGATAGGTATTTCCTATATAGAGGCTAATTACGACTAAGTCGACTCGATAGGTAACGCTATACGGCTCTTAGTAGTTTACTACATTCTAAGCTATACTAGATATCTATCGATTCTCCTCTAGTAAGCTAGAATTAACGCTCGTACTAGAGTACTTAGGTCTAGCTCCTAGACTAGCTAATCTAAAGTTTAGGCTTAAAGGTACTAATATTAAGCGATATATTTAATATAAGCTAAGTATAGGTCGTAGAGCTAAGGACGCTCTACTTGATAGAGTATAGATTACTAGAGGCGACGGGACTAAGCGAGGATACTTCTTTTCTATATTTAATTAGTATATATATTATAGAGCGTAATACTAATAAGCTAGCTACTAATGTCTACTAGGTTTAACTATCTCTAGTATTAGCTCTATATCGTAGATAGACTATCTATATTAAAGATAATGTTCTTCTTCCTACTAGAGAGAGAGCTCCCTAATAAGTTCTATATCTCTATAGACCGATTCGTAAGCTTTAAACGAGAGAACTTTAAACTATACTAGATCGAAATAGATCGCGGTAGTTAATAGATCGCAAGTATTAAGAAGATACTTTAGGATAACCCTTATCCCCGTTCTATAAAACCTCGCCCTATTAGATCTAAGCTAGAAGACGTAGTAGATACTAATTTAGAAATAGACTCTATCGCGAATAGAGTAATCTCGATACTAAAAGCCCTTAAGATTAAAGGCAAGGCTAAGTACTCTACCGCGATACGTTCTTAGATACGCCGTTTCTTCTATAATATTATAGTAGAATATATAAGGAGGAAATTAGGATATCTAATCGCGATGCCTACAACCTATCCTCTAGGAGATTTTAGATTTAGTCGATATAAGTAGTCTAAGAAGTAGAGCGATATCTTCTTTATAACTAGCTACGTGTCTATAATATACTACTAAGTATACTACGGAGTAGAGCTTATTCTAATTTACTACTATACCTAAGAGGTAGAGGCTTACTTTTAAGGACCTAATATTATAGTACTAGAGTTTAGGCGTTTAGACTTATATATAGAGCGTCGACTTATAGCTTAGGATCTCGGAGGTATCGACATAAGTAAAATACTATTTATACTAGTAATTATACTATTAGACGATATTTCTCCTTTAGTAGTATAGCGTAAGCTTTTCTTAGGCAACCTAGAGGGAGTAAAGAGTCTTAGAGAGTAGAGAGTAAAGACGCTAGGTCTATTAGCTCTACTTAAGACTAGTAGGTATACGTCGGAGTATATAATAGGTAATAGTTAGCTATTAGTAGATAGTAGTACTCGCGGCTAGTCTATAGTATAGGACCTATTAAATAAGTTTATAGGCTTATATAACTTCTTCTACCTATCTAGTATCTATCGAATACCTAGACCGTATCGCTAACCTATCTATACTTTCTACTAACGACTTATTAATTAGTATCTATTCTATAGCTCTAATAAGGATAATAATAAAGCCTAATACTAAGTTTACTAGTATTAGCTATTTACTAAGATACTATCTACGGTTTACTTTATAATCTTTACTAGAGGTAGAAGCTATGTTTGTTGCCTAAACTAGTAAATAGTAGTTTCTGTTTTACCGAAGTTGTACCGTAAAAAGCGTACTATGAGATAAGCCACTATATTTACTTAAGACATTCACGTGACATACTAATTTAGGAGGGTTTATACTCAACAGAATTTGCCCTCATAGCTCAGTGGTAGAGCGCGTCACTAGTACGATACAGCCTCCTGCATACTGTGCAGCCGTCATGACGAGGTCTTTGGTTCGATCCCAGATGAGGGCATCATTTTTGCTGTCCTTGGCGTTGTCGTGCTTCTTCATTTTGATCGTTCTGCTGCCAGACAGGACCTTGTTGTAGTCTGATTCAGGTACACAAGCTCGCAGATTCATGGGCGAGCATCTGTCGAAGCATAGATTTGTATTGTCTCCAATGGCAATCGACATCAAAGCCTGGCACGAATGGCTCCAACACTGGATCCGACCCTCGACTCTCCATCATTGTTTTCCGCTGCCTCTCCATCTCCGGCATGATCCCACCAGCCCTCATGATACGTCCGCAGATCGACCTTTTCTTCCAAGGCTTGCGCTTGCAACCAGGGAGTCAAATCGACACCAGCACCATCAGGACCCGACGCCGCCGCAACATCTCTCTTCGACCATCCATTGCCAAAGTACGCGAACCGATTGCCTTGCTCGTTCCAATGCGTGTAGCTGAAGTCCTCCCATCTCGGCTCTCTCCTCACAATGTCGACATGAGCAGCACTTCCTGGCCAGAGACCGTGGATTCTCCCACCTTTGATGCCACCATTATACCACGAAGAGCAGTCCTCGCTCATGACAGTCCTTGGGAAGTACGATTCGCAGTATGCTCGAAAATCTCTCACCGCCTCCTCAGTAGGCACGATCGTTCGAATACCTTGCGTAGAGACCTTCCGCAGGACTTTGGCGAAGTACGTGATCTGGTTTTCGACTGAGTGGCACAATGTTCCTGCTAACCCGGTACTGTTTGGACCTAGACTCAGGAAAAAGTTTGGATATCCCGCTGCGGCGAGACCAAGATATGTGTCAGGAAAGCCAGGATTACCTCCAGGACGCCAAGCGCTTTGCAGGTCTCGGCCATTACTGATCACTGGAAATGCAGTGCTGAAACTGATATCGTGACCAGTGCTACAGATCACAGCGTCGACTTCTCGATGTACACCATTCTTGTCGACGATCCCGGTCTTGGTAAAATAATCGATCGGTGTGGTGATATAGTCAACGTTGTCCGCAGTCAATGCCTCGAGATAGCCGGGTCCCGGAGTGAGCCTTCTGCAATTGGGGTCGAATGCCGGAATAATGGCCTTAATCAGATCTTCCCGCTCGCTCAATCGTTTCGACATCAGCTTTTGAATGGTTTCTTTGGCTGCTCGATTTGCTTCTCCTCCTTTGAAGATGCCACCGAAGCGACTGAACAGCTTCGACTCAAGCTCTTTTCGAAACTTGAGATATAGTTCTAGACTCTTCCTTGCCTCTTCGATATGATCAGCGACAAACTCTGCAAGCTCCTCTCCACCGATAGGTGCTGCAACGTAGGTCGGGTTGCGGGCATAATGATCTACATGTGCAGCAACCTTTTGAATGGGCGGAAGCACCTGCAGACCACTGGCACCATTTCCAATCACAGCCACTCTCTTCCCAGTTGGATCGAAGTTTGGATTCCAATTAGAGCTATGCCGCAGATGACCTTTGTACCGATCCTGTCCAGGATACGATGGCAGACGTGGATCACTAAAATGTCCTGTTGCCGTAATCACAAAATCGGCTTCATCGGTAAAGGTTCCCTCTGGACTCTTGACTTCAACCTGCCACTTTGCCTTTGACTCAGACCACTCTGCTCGAAGCACGCGATGGTTGAAACGAATGTATTTCTTCGCACCGTATCTCGTTGCAACATCGTCCCAGTATTTCTTGATCTCTGCTCCAGTTGCATATGCTTCCGTCCAATCCGCGCTCGGAGCGAAAGTGGCTTGATATGCATGAGCAGGTACATCGCACCTCACTCCGGGATAGACATTGGTGTGCCAAACTCCTCCGAGATCACTTTCCCGTTCGTACACCACAAGATCAATTTTTGGAACCTTGACGGGAAGGAAGATGCTTGCGAGGATGCCTGAGATGCCACCTCCAACGACAACTACTCGAAGTGGTCGAACATCGTCGATTGGGTGTTCTTCGATCTTGAAGGGCGGCCAAATCGTTCGCAATGGTGCATGTTGAGAGGATTCTGCTTGATCAGGAGCCTTGTTACTCTGATCGCCAAAATCCTGTTTCGTAGCCATTATTTCGTGTATATTGTGAAGGGAGGAGATCAACTGACTTCATGTCTCACTGGCGTTGACGCGCTCTTTAATCTTTTTCTTCACGGCTCTTGACATTCGTTGCAACCAGCTGTGGGTATGAAGTGCCATCGGATTCCACAATGATGCGATCCTGTCAGCTGTTGAATGTCATATCAATGGTCTATGTTGAGTGGATGAAATGCAGGTGCAGGGTCGAGGAGCACGACATCGTAGATTGAATGGCGCGAATGCCGAGCTCCAAGACTTCTCCGATGTATAGCCGAGCACAGGCTGATATGCTCTTGACGTTGTGCATCCATTGGCCCAAGTGTCTTTGAAGCTCTGAGATTGCTCTTGCTGCTTCCTTTATATGGTTCAGTACTTTTGATGTCTGTACTATATGGCACCGACATGCTCCCGCCACTAGCCCTCGATCACATCGGCGGGGATTTGGCTGCAATGGCATCGTATTGCGCTTGAGTCACTGGGTACACTTGCCCATGCTTGATTGAATCCGGAAAGCCTTCTAGACTCTGAGCCTCCCATGCTTGCATGTCGTCCAAAGTTCTTGCAGTAGCAGGAATGTATGTCTGCAGCGTGTTTTCGTCAATCCACAAATGATACAGTCCATGGTCAACATTGTCCCGGAAGATAAGCGGCCCTAAGCAGGTCAGTAAAACAGCTGCTGGAGTAGGTCATTGCTGCATGCATACCTTCATTATTGTTGTATTGCTGCGCAAATGTGATCCGTTCCGATTCTGGCGCTCCACCGACTCGAGACCAAGTGCCAAGCAGTCCATTCTCGCTACGTTCCTGGTAGATCAGATAGTCCACTTCTGACTTGATCCAGCGGTACCACACATTTTCTCCTTGATCTGGGGTACGTAGAAAAGTGGCATCGATCACTGGCGTGCCGGGGAAGAAGTATTCTTGTGCTGGCGAGAAGCTTTCGAAGTCCGTGGTTGTCACGTACATCAGTCGATTTGGCGGCTGTGGCCCAGTCCTGTTCACATCCGCTGGATCCCAGAATCGAGAGGCGAATACCACAACGTACGCCCCAACCAATGGATCCCATTCAGCTTCTGGCGCCCAAGCATTGCCTGCCGTCTCATCAACAATAGGTACAGTGAGTCGTGCTGGACTCCAGTTTGCCAACGACGAATCGCTCTCCCAGAGCACCAAGGATCTGCTTCCAAACCGTGTCGCGGCGTTGAAGTCTTCCTTGAAGTCGTTGACTTTGAGATCTGTTGCGATCAGCCAGAACTTTGAGCCGTCCTGCGATTCGATGAGATGCGAGTCGCGAACACCTAGGCTTCCGACATTAGACCGCAAGATCGAGCCGCCGCCTGTAGAATTTGATAGTTGGCGCCAGGAGTGAGCATCGTTGCTATTGGATAGGTACATGTAAATTGCCTCATCTTCGAGCGGGAATGTGGTAAGGAAGTATCCGACTTTATCGTTAGCCTGACGCTGATCCAGCACAGGCGATGCGATGCTGGTAGCCACAAGGGCTGCCACCTGAAGGACGAGATTGAGCAACATCTTCGACATACACTGTTGCCGCAAGATCTCATGATGTGCTTTCAGGTTTTATATCTGGAAACAAGAGCCGGGGCATCCATGGGGCGGGTCTCGGCAGCGACTCAGGTACGAGTATGCCAAGACAAATGATCTTCGTCGCGGAGAATTACAGGACCGCGTTTGGCACTGCATCGCCCTGATTCCGGCACAATTCTCTCGAAATCTTCAGTTGTTTCTCTGTGTTCTGATTCTGGGACAGTGGTACGTCGTCACAGTGTCTGCCAAGAGCCAAGCAGTATTTAGGCATATGCCCATGCCGATCTTGCCGCTTACGCCTTACTGAGTGGGACTGCACCAGCTGCTCGTTGCTGAGATTGGCGCGAAAACTTGAGTGGTATACTTGGCACAGCGTGCAATGCGTGGTAGAGTCAGAAATGCCGTCTTGGGTGGTCGAGCGACTTTCGGGCTATAGCTTGGACGATTTTGCAGGTCTGGCAACGAAAGCAAGTCGAGGGAAATGCACCCGCACGTGGACTTCAGGTTCCTTCTCCAGTCTCTGTGGCGTAATGACGAACTCTTCTGGCGAGGAGGCTACCAAGGTCCCGATCGTGGGATCTGCCTTGCCAGTGTCATCCGGGGCGATGGACACGAGAGAGCCTTCTGTCAAACCGCATTTCGAATCGATCTCTGCTTGAGCAGGCCTAGGAGTAGGCAAGAGCCACGCACTTCGTGCCAGTTCAGGCGTGGCTTTCAGCTGCTTCAGCACATCTTGCCAATCTGGATCAGTGGTCTCAACATTCGGCAGCGCGTCGAAGTATCTGCTGAAAGAGTGATACCAATTCCAAATGCCAGGGTAGCGGTCTGCATTAAACACAGCGTCAGCTCCAGGGTGCGGGGAATCAGGAATGCCACCGCCTGTCAGATTTTCCATAAGTCGACCTGCTGATATCTCAGTACACCACCATGTCTGATACCATAATGCGATGTCCGCGAGTGAAGGTGTAGGAGTGCCAAAGACCCATGGCTGCTGTAGTCTGTCTCGGCCTTCGAATAGAGGCTCAAGCATGGAAAGATGTTGATCAAGCTTCCAGGTGTTTTCAGGGATTTTCTTTTCAAGATAGTCAGGATCTAGCTTATGCCCGATGAGACCAGCTCTATCAGTGCCGAAAGAAGTCCTCCAGATGTCTGCCGGCATCATACCACATGTAGCTCTGAAGTACGGGCGATCGATCCAGTAAGAAGCAAAGCCTCGCATCATAGGTCGAAGATTCACTCCATCAGCAGCTCTAGGGTACAGTGTCCTCTCCTTGTCTGGGTAAAAGTGTTCCAGTGCCTCGCAAATTAATGAGGTATCGCAGTAGACGTCGCGGCCAATTGCCATAACTGGTATTTTCCTGTAAGTCAAGCCGAATGTGTCTTTCAGTACTGGGCGTGGCATCATCGATGGAACTGTAATAAAAGTGTATGGAATCTGTTTTAGTCTCAAGGCGAGACGCGCCTTCCAGGTGAATGCAGAGGACTCGTATCCGAAGAGCACGACAGGCCGTGAGGCTGCCATTGAGGCGGAGGCTCTGAACATTTTTGCAACTCTGTGTCTCAAAATGGGCAGATACTAGACAAGGAGAAGTGAAAATGTCATCTTATCAACGCCAACGCGGTGATACTTGAGAAGCTCGTCTCCACGCGTGTTCCTGGACGGATGGAGAGCCGAGGATGGCTGGGAGCCTCCGATCGTCCGCCAAGCGATTCGTTATATCTCCAGAATGTATCTCAGAAAGCAGTGGTGAAGGTGACAGCATCTCCAGCTTCCACTGAAATCTTGCGAGTAGCGACGACGAGCACAGTGGCTTCATGAAGAAGAAAAAGGAGAAGTAAACAGAGCGGAGCCACGAATGCAAGCATTGTCAACTTCAGCCAATCGGCTCAAACGAAATCAGACCCTAGCCGACCTCTTGCTTCTGATCGCTCTCGTGCAGACCACGACTTCTACTACTTCTCCTTTAACTCACACATGCTTTCACGTCCCTTAGGCAGTCTCATCAATGCATGAGAAGCCACGATGAAGAGCACAAGCATAAGTATGGCAAGCGCTTCTAACGCCAATCTTCTCATTTCAACACGAAAAACGTGCTCAAGAAACATGCTCAAAATGCACTCATTTAATCTCGTCACGTGTATGGCCTAAGGACCATCCCAGTTGGACATCAAAGTACATAGCACGCGAATCACCGCGGATCGCTAGCTACAGCTGACGCTCCAGCATACTTCATTGACAGAACCTAGACTTCACCACACAAGCTCAAAGACAGGTCCAACACAATCCGAGCATCAAGCATAAATCTCAGTCCAAGGCATACCATCTACACGCCACGACAACCACTCCGGGCACAAATATCAATCCAAGACATATCTCCTAGAACGAACATGTGCAACGGCTCATCCTCCCGACAAGCCCAAGGCGGAACGATCGCAATCCTAAAACCTCTTCAACCATCCTTAAACCACGAGCTCTCACTCCGACTCATCAACACGGACTCCTCAAGTCAAACGAAAGCCATAGTCTCCGGTCTGGATGGCGAAGGGCACTTTATCGTCCATCGAGACGGAGATCTGACTTCTCAGCAACCTTTAGATGCATCAGTAATGCACAGATTCCGAGTGACGGAGAATGAATTCCTGGCACCGAGAATGGATTTGGGAGTTGGAGGTGATGGGGTTATTGGACGGAGGGTATCGTTGATCCAGAATCAGATTTTGGTCGGGCAGGGTATAATCGGTTGGAATTGAAGTGGTCCAGGTGTTCCATTACTGTGTTTTAGCGAGGAGCTTTTGGTGTTTGGGTTTCACTTGGGTGAAGCTTGGAATTCCTGGAGCAGATGAGACTCAGCGCGAATAAGTAGACTAGCACGTTATACGGCACTTGTAGCTTTGATGAATCTATGCGATTCGCGTATAATACTGTGCAATGTGTATACACTCATATCTGGGAGTCTAATCTCATTCGGCATCTACAGCTTTCGTTTTTTGCAGGCTGGCTGCAAAGTCTATGAGGATTTGTCTTTTCCTCCTTTGATGACCTCTCGCATTTCTGACTTGATGCGCGTCACTGTGCCGACGCCACCGTACATCATTGCAGTATAGATCTGGCAGACGCTGGCTCCTGCATTCAGAATCTCTAAGCACTGCTCGCCATTGGTGATGCCTCCTGTTGCGAAAATGACTTTTGAGGCTGGGGATAAGCTTGGAGCTGAGGCTTGTGACGAGACTTTTGACACTGCCTTCTTTACAGCTTCTTTGGGCTTCTCGGCAGAGTCGATAACCTTCTTGACAGCACCTTCAGCAGCCTCGCGAGGAGAGCTCGCTTTGCCCTCTGTCGTTGGTGGAATGTTGGGCGATGACCCATCGGCGACTGGATGTGATTCAGAGGCTCTGCCAACGCTCTTGGTCGGCTGCGTCGGTTCTGACAGGTGTCTATCCGGTATCTGGACAAGAGGCTGCTTGCTTTCTTGCTCTGCTTCCGAAGTCATGGGCTTCAGCCTTTGCTGATCACGCTTGACGGTCTCATCAACACTCTTTCCCTTGTCCTCCACTGGCTCTAGTACACTTTGCACTTGATTTTGGGTTTGATTTGAATCTTGAGCATCATCTTGTGGGCCTTGATCGAGCTTGATGCGGTACCGCTTCACGAGATCAAGAGTACGCTTGAACATCTGCGGACCAGAATAGCCACCGACTTCTGTGAGTGTTGCAGCGTCCTTTGCAGGCATCACATATCCCTGGGGCAATGGATCAGGTCGTTTCTTGGTGGTGTTGCCAACAATTACTCCGTCCACGCCCGAAGCCCAGACTGCCGAGCAGATTCCTTCGATCTGAGAATCAGTATCTTCATCTGGGGACACTTTCACCATCACAGCCGGCTTCGTCTTTCGATCTACTGACTTGGCAGCATCTACTACAGCTGACAGGATGGCAGTCAATGGAGCAGTAGCCTGTAGATCTCGAAGGCCGGGCGTATTGGGTGACGACACGTTCACAACCAAGACATCTGCGTACTTGGCAAGGTGGTCAACACAAAAGACATAATCTCTTGCGACCGCTGCGATGTCGGCATCTGGTGTTGTCTTATTCTTCGCGATCTGCACAGCAAGGATCTTGCCGGGCGTAAGACTGCCAGGAGGAACACCTGCCTCGCCATCGAGGACCAGCTTCTCCGAATCAGGGCCTAGTCCAAGACCATTGGCGTATGCAAACTGCCGCACTCGCTCACGGAGCTGTGTTGCAACGTGGGCTGCTCCTTCAGAGTTTAAACCGTACCTGTTGATCAAGGCATTCTGGCTTGGTATTCTGAACACCCTGGGCTTTGGGTTGCCCAGCTGTGGTAGTGGTGTGGCGCCTCCAACTTCAACCACGGCAGGGCCCAATGCCATAAGCGCGTCCGGGATCTCAGCATCTTTGTCAATTCCTGCGGAGGTTCCCACAGGATTGTCCAGGATATGGCCAAACACTTCCACTTTTAAATCCCCGAGCTCTTTATCTTGGTTGCCTCTTTCCCGAATGTGAAGATTGAAGTCATAGAGACCTTTGATGTAGCGCACCCCAGCATGATGGGCGTCTTCTGCATCTGAGTAAACTAGTCGTGTGAGCGGGACTACGAAGTATTGATGTAGGCTGGCGCGGGTATCGGTGATGTAGAGATAGCCAAAGGAGAGCAATAGAACCAGGCCAGTGCCATAGATGTATGCTATCAGCCGTGATCCAGTGTTTGCTGTGCCGACTGCAGCCTTGGTCGCCGCTGTCTTTGCCTGTTCAGTCGTGGACTGGTATCGTCTTTGCGCGCGCAGGTGTTGTGCTATCCGCGGAGGCTGGCGTGGTCTGAATGAATCTGAGGAGAGCTGACGCTGCCATTGGTGCTGCGCACTTCGCCATTGTGCGCGATTGAGACCAGAGGATTGCCGCAGAAGCTGTGCCGACACACCAAACAGCCTCTGCGTGGCCAGCATCTTTGCACGCAGCTTGACAAGGTGTTGATCGAGCTGTGCCAAAACTGGCTGACCTCACTTTCGGATGTACGGGCCGCATTTCACCTTGCCGACGAGCCGGTTCCTGCGTACTCATCACCGCGTTTCTCCTTCTTCTCCTGTGTCTACAACAATGGCATAACACCCACTGGCGCCCTATCTAGCTGGACGCATAGTCTGTGGCGTGTATGACAATGCTCGATGGCTTAGTGCCCTATCGCTATGCATTACCTGAGAGACCCAATATCACGCAAGTGCCACGAATGCCTAGCGCTGGGAGGCAATGCGATCAACATATCAGCATTCTCTGACTCCATATCCGACTTTGCCGAACTCTCACCTCTTCTGCCTATAGCTCAACAAGCCACATACGCGCGCTGTTCGTATTGTGCGCTTTCGGGCCCTGTTTGAGAGATGCTTGGACCTCCTCACACTGAGCCGGACCACGCAAGAAACACCCGACCACACAATCCCAGGATTGAAGGAGCCTCTTCATGACAACCGTACCTGATCCTCACCGCAAGGCATACCATTCGGAGCGAGACACAACGAAGGAATGTAGCATTCGTCGCAGGTACTGATAGTAAGCGCTCCTCCGCCGCATAAGACCTGGTATTGTTTCACGAGATTGGGCTTCTTCGAATGCGGCAATGGTCGACCAATGCTGAGATGGAGCCCAGACTGCCGCGACCGGAAGACTCGGTGACCAATTCAAATTCGCATCCTGAGCTGGTGTGCCTTGATTATTTTCACAATAATGTTCGCTCTTCGTTGAGCCCTACGAGTCAGTGAACTTAATGCCGAGCCACTGACGCTGCTCCAGTTGGACCACGTCGACATCTGCCTTGGCTCTAATCTTACTTTGCTGGCCGTGGGCAACCTTCCGCAAGCCACTTTCAGCAGTGATCTACACGGGCCGGATGTTGCAGATTCCTATATGTTCCTTATAGGCGATTTTCAGATGCAATAGCTGGGATGTCCTGGGATCTGGCTTACTCTTGGCAGGGCTCTTGTGCATACCACATGTTTTAGTCAGGTCGGTCGATCACTCCTTGACTTTAACCCAAACAATTCATGTCGATGAATCAATTGTCATGGACATCCGTCTTACCATCCGCGAAGGTTCTGACAAATTTTCCATTCGACGAAGCATGTTGTTTGGGGCGAAGCGCAGCGCCATTAGCAGGACAAGTTGTCATGCTTCAATGCATCGCGCAGGGCCATGGTCGAGGATTCGTTGCTGCGAAAGCTAGGCGACCCGCAAATGCTTCTGTATCTCTACGACGATGAAGTCTTGACAATGCGTTGTCAGCCTCTAGCATCCACTCTACGGACAAGCTCGTAGGAACCGAGCTTTTGACATGCATAACCCATCTCGACGGCATGAAACAGTGAGAACGATGCTGAATCGTTGTCAGAACCTAAACAAACGGTCCAACGACAACATGTGGCGTCCGCGTGTCGCTTCTTCAGACAATCCTCTCCAGAAAACTGGGACTAGTTGTTGCGTCGATGGCGTCCGTTGACCGGAGGTGTCGCGCTGCTCTTGTCTATAAGAAGGGAGAATAGGTCCACGATTGATATCAAATTATCACAGCAATCACCAGTTCCATCAACAACAGCAACACCGAACAGCTCAGAAGCCTCTTCGACACTTCATAACAAACTCGCTACTTCAAGATGCAGCTCTCACTCTTCACTCTTTTCGGCCTCAGCGCCCTTGCTCTCGCTGCACCAGCTGCTGTCCCAGAGGCAGCTCCAGTCACTGCTGTCGAAGATGCAGCCACCGATATCTTTGCACGCACTGGCTCCGGTGCTTGCTGTCCAAAGGGAAAGAAGAGCAAGTGCTCGCCCTGCGAACGTATGCCTTGTCCACGTCCGTCTCGACCTAGGCTTTGCTGACATGTTCGATAGCATCGCAGTCATGCCCAAGTGACAAGCCAGACAAGTACACAAGCTGCAACAAGATTGCTGGCCTTGTAAGCATCATCCATTCTCCCTTGTCCCTCGCAATTTGACTAATACAACAACAGGTTGTTCTCTGCAACGTCTTGAACGGCAATACCATCAGCATCCCAATCTCTCTTGACCTTTTGAGCTTATAAGAAACTCATAGCGCAGATGCATCCTCAAGCTGCAGACTTGGAAGGGAAGCATGATGTATTGTGAATTATAGAAAGTGTGATGGGACTATACGCTCTTTGACGAAGAGAAACGAGGACACTCCTTACGAACGAAAAGATTTCTCAAGTAATGCTACAACCAATCCAAGACTTTCCGTGATCAACCATGAATCTCATCAGCTTAATTCATTGTCTAGCTGCGCAACTTTGCTTTTTGTCTCGAACGCACTAACAGTCAAATGAAGGCGTTGCAAGCTGCAGGCTGGCGGACCACTGAGGACACGATGGCTTGGCACGTCGAGCTATACTTCGCATTTAAGTCACAGCCTTACGCCTCGCAAGGCAATGATAACAGCTCGCACCTCACTCGCATAAAGTCCAAGACCTGCCATCAAGGATATTCACCAGCAAAAACATCATCACAACATGGCCAAATCGAAGAAGAACAAAAAATCCAAACCCAGCGCAACAAAAAGCGCATTACCTCCCATCACAACACCTTCACCCTCAACAAACCTGCCAAAACCCCCTCAAACCCTCTCAACCCTCCGCCAAAACCACGAACTCTGGTACAAAATCCTCCTCCTCATCCACGACCTCCACAACATCTCAACCTCAAAACCCTCACAAAAGCGTCTCGAACAAACAGTCGATGAACTCTATATCAGCATACCATATTTTTCGGAAGAGGAGGCTGAAGCCGTCAAGGCCGCAAAAATCGAGCAAGAGAGTGATATACTGGGTAAGACTATTGAGGAAGCTATTAAGATGAGACTGCAGAACTTCTTTGAAAAGAGGAAAGCAAGTGGTGATTGGAGACCTTGTGGACCTCATGATATGGGGCCTGTGTTCTTGGAGGTCTTTGGGATTGAGAAGGAGGAGATTAGGGATGAGAGGTTTTTGGGGAGGGTGGGGAGGGAGAGGATGGGGAGTTGAAAGATCGAGAGGGTTGACGATGAGAGGTAAGAGATAGTGGGATGAAGTTGATGAGCAGCGACGATCTGGTTGCTTTCACGTGTGCGTAGCGTGCTGGACAAGCGATCGTTGCGCACGTGAGATGGTGGTCGTCGCGTGTCGGTGACATCGGTGGCTTTCGTCACAGACGCGTCTTGAACCACAATTCTGTCAGCCAACATCAACTCCCTTCTCGAAGGTGAACATCGATTAATCACCATTTCTGTCTCGTCGCAACAGAAGCAAGACAAATCGTCTGTACAATGTCTCTGTTAGAGCTACCAGCAGAGCTTTTGCACCGGATCTGCGACTTCCTGCAAACCAGAGATGTAACGCAACTTCGACGCGTGTCTCGTTCCATGAAAGCATTCGGCGACGAGCATTTCTTGCAAGTCATCAATGCGCATTTCATACGAGATGATTTCGGGATGATTGAAGAATTAATCCAAGATCCGATGATCGCAAGCAGCGTCAAACATCTACACTTCCAAGCCGACCGATTGCAACACCTCTCATTCAAACGCTGGGATGCGTATCGAAAAAGCGCGGTTTACGAACACCATTTTGAAACCGAGCACGATCACCCCGGCCCTCCTCTCGACTCAAGAGAGAGTGATAGAGCGATCCGACTCCAACTTCGAAACCACGAAAAGCCTGTGCATCAAGAGTTGACCAAGTATTCCAAGAAACAGCTGCGTGAGATATACGAGAAGTACTGTGAACTTCACCTGGACCAGATCAAATTGCTGGAAGACGGGCCGCAGAATTGTTTCCAGAAAGTCTTCAAACAGTGCCCGAAGCTGGACTCAGTGTGCGTGACAATGCGGGAAGAGTTCGCGGAACATCCCTGGCGCAGTGTGAAGCAATTCCGAGACGTGTTAGTCGGACCATACAGCGACGATACGAGTCCGCGCACTGGCTACAGGCCTGTTATTGAAGTTCTGCGAGCTGCCGCGGATGCCGGCAAGCGACTGAAAAAGTTTCAGATCGATCCGATCTCTTACCAGTTCTTCAAATATTTCCAGCATCAACACGCAGGCAGTAGGATGTGGAGTGCCATAGAAGACGTTGAAGAATTGCATGTTGGCATCAATGATCGCGGTCTACGGCTGGACAGAGAAGAGAATGCGGAGGAGTACGACGAATTGGAGAATCTTCCTGAGGAGGAAGTCGATGCTTGGCTTGAGTCGCGACGAGAGACCACTGTGGAAGCATATATGCGGGTGATTGATGCTTTCGAGGACCGAAGACTGGTGGATTTCTTGTCGCGCATGCCAGCCGTGCAGCGGCTGACCGTGACAGCACCTCGGAAACCCAATCTTGTGGTGGAGATGCTATCGCTCTCAGACATCGTTGGAGACATGACCTGGAAGGAGTTGAGATGCCTATCTTTGCAGAACTTCGTGTGCAAAGACGACCAGCTCGTAGGCCTGCTGCGGCGGCACCAGAACACGCTCGAAGCATTGGAACTCACCAACGTCACCTTCACTTCCGGCTCGATCAAAACGTGCTTCGGTGCTGTCGCGGGAAAACTTTCGAACCTTCGAAGCGCTTCGCTCCGAGGTCAATGGAGTACGCTGGATACTGAGGTATGGGATGATGAGTTGCGGCTCAGCTCTGAACGAGAGGACTTTACGCCAAATCCGTTTACTGCCGCAGTTGAACGATATCTGTTGGAGGGTGGCGAGTTTCCTAATTGGTGTAAGTTCGCCTGCGGCATTGATGTGTATGCTCCTCGAGAAGACCACGGCTATGACGAGGAGTCTGATTTTAGCGAAGATGTTTGGTAGAGGTGATCTTGGTTCGGGAGCGGACGTGCTCCATCGCGCCTTTGCTGTGTACATATGAATGACTCCGCTACGTCGCCGAAGCGACGCTCAGCACGTCGCAGACAGTCTTTCAGTCTCGAGCAAGATCCGGAGAGCGTGCACGTTACGCTTCAGACATAACCTTCGTTACAGAATTGCGAAGATTCAGCTACTGCCTTGATGCCGCAGATTTCCAGTACCCAGGCCAAAGGCTGTATGATTGATTTCAGAAAGGCTCGGTGCCGAGTTGTTCGAAGAGCTCCCCTCCGCTGTCGATTTCGAGCATGTCCATGAGACGTCTGATGCGCTGTGGTCAAATGCAATTGCTTGGCTTCTCATGAAGACTGGATATGCACCCGTGAGCACGAAGGCGTACCGTGCACGTAACATGATAATGACGCTGGCACTCGTCAAGACGGATCTCCAGTCAATGGCTGTCGTCAGGCCCAGCCCGCACTCAGTACAGTCTGCATCGAGAAGGCTTCGGCGTGCGTAGCCCGCACTCATAGATGCGTTGCATTGTCCTCGCAAAGCGGGCTCATTTGGCGTGATTCAACATTTGCTCGTATAGTTCGTCGGGGATCTTTCGCGCGAAGTTTACCGTATAGTCGATCACCTTGCGTGCTCGCAACGGCTTGAAGTCTGGCTTAGGTCTGGGCGATCTTAGCTGCATTCTAGCCGAAGACAATCTTATGCACACTTACGTTGGACTATTCAAAAGAGAATCACGAATTAGCACGAGCTGCGAGACTATGCAGAGCAGATTTAGATGCGGTCCGAAGGCGAAAAGGAAGTCCCACAGTTGCAGCACTTCTGGTAAAGGTGGCGTGCAGGCGCACAAGGTAAGTACGCTCGGGAACGCGTAGATCTCTGCTTTCATGCCTTTCGACGTTAGATGTGACGCAAGCTTCGGATCCACGATGCTCAAGATCTGGTCGACAAGCGCAAGGCCCTTGTGCACGCCATCCATACTGCCGCGCACGTAGCCAGGACACTCGAAATTGATGTAGCGATCGAAAGCCGCGAAAGCCTCAGCTTCGCTACGTGCAGCGTAGAGAAATGGTGCAGCCATGACATTCATGCCCTGCACGTAGCCTATATGCGCAGTTGGCTCTGCGCCAGCTTCAGATCCATCGGTGCCAGTAACTGAACCAAGGCCGTGTCGCGTGCTCACTGAGCCTGGAGAATGGAACATGTTCTCGCTGCCATCGAGACTTTTCGGCACGCCTAAGGTGGGAGGGGACATCCATCCTTTGACACGGGCTTCGTCAAGTTCATGCAATTTCCAGGCGACCGCATTCAATACTCGCGTTAGGCTATTTTCCGTCACGCGTCGACGAAATAGGGGATCCGTAGTGAGCGTCCTGAAAGTATCATTTCTGATCTTGGCGTAGGCGGGTGATGCTCCTTGTTTGACCAAGTCCAGATACTTGTTCGTCTGCAGTGGCGGCGCGTTGAGTAGAATGAGCCAGACGTATATTCGCAATTCTGACTAGAGGCACATCAGCCGAGCACGTCGGAAATTGTTTGTTTTGTCTGGTCATCGCACCATGCCATCGCTATTTGACGGCACGCCATCGAGCAGAATTACGCGCCGCAGCTCCTCGAGGCCGGCGATGTGGTCGCCATTGTCGGGTCCCTTTTGCAGGAATTGGTCGAGATGGGCCATGTTGCGCGGCCGTGGTAGTTGTATGCGTGTATAGTTCGAGGTGTCGCGTCAAGTCGCTTTCATCGAAGCGATGTGCCGATACTGTAGAAGATGGGACGTCGCGTGTCTCGGTCACGCCACCTCACCCAAAGTTCCAAACATCTCGAACACACGTGGAAGCTTCGACTCGGCGGACATGTGCACGCGGGCAACGTGGATCTTGACTTCGCTTGCCCGCACTGCAATTCAACTTCACACGTCCTTCGCAGGACGACAGCAGCTGAGCTTTCACCAAGACAACATCTTTCTGTGCAGAGCCAAGCCAGCATTGCACAATCCCCTTTCTGAACTTTCACGAGAGTTCTTGTTCTAACAATACGTACTGTGCGCAGCCAGGTTGTTAGACATAGGGTCCTGCGGTTCCGCGACCGACCACCACGGATCAACATCGCACGAAGACCGCACAACCACGCTGTGGCATCGCCGGTCTCAGCACGTCTACGCAACGAATTTTCGACCATAGAATGCTTCGTCCTCACGCTCTCGGCATTCGGGGACGGACCTTGATATGGACTCTAGACGAAAATGTTTCTTGACCTTGGTGCCGCCGCCAGCCTGATGAGCCTCACAAGGCACGGATAGAATTTATGCTTATACTTTCTGGCGTTCCTGGCACTCTCACGACAAGGGATCATAGTCCTAATTGACGTGGCAAGGCATATTCAAGCTTACCTTGTCATTCACGGCATGCTTGTTTCCAGAGCTTCTCACTGATGGTTCTGGGCTGAAAAGAGACGAGGCTTCAAAGCCTGGAGCTGTCTGCGAAGCGTCTGGTAAACAACCACTAGAGATGTTGACCGCGCTTCTACGACCTTTCTGCAAAGAATGCTAATCAGTGGCTTCTATCACGTCTTTGAAAGCGGCCGTGATTGGAGAACAATAGTGCAATGGAATGCACGCGAGACTTGGCGCACGTGTGTCTTTGTTCAGGATCTGCCGACGAGCCATTGCGTGCTCGAGGCTAAGCCGTTTCCCTGAGACAGTAGACCCGCTCTTCGTTCAACCGCAACGCGATGATGCGTAATTGCGCTCGAGGACGCTGCCGCCATGATAGTGTTCTGCATCGCCTCGGACGGGTCTAGAAAAAAATCCAAACTCTGGCGTCCTGTCATCACTGTTCGATCACAGTTGCTGGCCTGGTTGCTGGAAGTTGGAAGTCCCCGGCTGCTCGCCAATCTTACATTGTCCTACCCTCAAGCATTCTTCTTTGGCACACCAGGACCGATCACACCATCAACCCTCCAGCTTGCTCCTTCGCTGCAGGTGGGCGAAACCAACTGGATCGGCGGCGAGGCCTGCCCATCTGAGCCTTTGGAATTGCTTTTGGTTTGTCGTGATTCTTTGCAATTGGGCTCAGAACTCTGACCGGCAATCGCTTGCTACCACCCTGTCACTGCGGCCGCACAATCTACCAATCCAGACTGCCGTGGATCGTGTCTTCCTGCACGAGGCTGCATCGTAAGTCGGTTGGCTCAATTTAGCGTATCTGTTCCAGAAGCCTTCTCCGGGCTAGCGCTCCGATCCAGTCTTGAGTTTTAGCTCATATATCACCGCTGGCATTGAGCCTCTCCGACTCCTGCAGCGAGTTTGCTGGGCTTTCACAACATGGCATCCACCAGCACCAAGGTCGGCCACGGCCTTGCCAAAGCGCTTGGCATCAAGCTGGACTATCGCAATGACTCTCCAGCGTCAAAGCTCTCACGCGGAGAGTCGGTGTTCTCTGTCGATAGCGGCGACAGCTACGTCGAAGAGGAACCAACAGCGGCCGAGTGGTTGCGGGATGTGATCCCAAGTGGACGCGACCTCCTGCAATATTTCTACAACCTTTTCCCTTTCACCCACTGGATAGGCCGATACAACCTGCAATGGCTTGCCGGAGACTTGGTGGCTGGCATTACTGTCGGCGCGGTCGTTGTTCCTCAAAGTATGGCATACGCAAAGCTTGCAGAGCTGGCTCCCGAATATGGCCTCTACTCATCCTTCATGGGTGTTCTAATCTACTGGTTCTTCGCCACCTCCAAAGATATTACCATTGGAGTAAGTACGACCGTAGCGACTAGCTTGCTCTCCTACTGACCGTGTTTAGCCCGTCGCAGTTATGTCTACTATTGTGGGCAACGTCGTATTAAAAGTTCAGAAAGAAGCACCCAACATCGATCCCGCGACCGTCGCTCAAGCTCTCGCTATTATCGCTGGTGGCATCGTCTGCTTCATCGGTCTCATACGTGCCGGATGGCTGGTCGAGCTGATCTCGCTCACTTCGATCTCTGCATTCATGACTGGCTCTGCCATCAACATCGCAGTCGGCCAAGTACCGGGCTTGATGGGCATTTCGAAGACCTATGTCAACAATAGGGCATCGACGTATCTTGTCGTCATCAACACACTGAAGAACCTTGGACACACCAAGCTGGACGCGGCCCTTGGCTTGACGGCGCTCACGATGCTCTACCTCATTCGATCCACATTCAACTACCTCGCACGAGTGCAACCCAATCGCAAGAAGCTTTGGTTCTTCTGCAATACTCTTCGCACTGCCTTCGTCATTCTTCTGTACACCCTCATCAGTTGGCTCATGAACTTGCATCTGAAGAACCACAAGTCCACAAACTCTCCTATAGCCATCCTTGGTACTGTACCGAGAGGCTTCAAGCATGCCGGAGTTCCGACAGTCAACAGCGAGATCATCAGCTATTTTGCGAGTGAAATCCCGGCCTCCGTCATCGTTCTTCTCATCGAACACATTTCCATCTCGAAGTCCTTCGGAAGAGTCAACAACTATGTTATCGACCCATCTCAGGAATTAGTGGCAATTGGTGTTACGAACTTGCTTGGACCATTCGTTGGTGCATACCCTGCGACTGGATCCTTCTCGCGAACTGCTATCAAATCCAAAGCAGGTGTGCGCACTCCATTCGCAGGTGTCATTACTGCGCTCGTGGTGCTCTTGGCCATCTACGCTCTGACTGCAGTCTTCTTCTACATTCCAAGCGCAGCTCTCAGTGCGGTTATCATCCACGCTGTTGGCGATCTTATCACCCCGCCGAACACTGTCTACCAATTCTGGCGCGTCTCGCCAATCGAGATGATCATCTTCTTTGCAGGTGTCATTGTAACTGTTTTCACCACCATCGAGATCGGCGTCTACGTTACGATTGCATCTTCCATGGCTCTGTTCCTCTTCAGGGCTTTCAAGGCTCAAGGTCGATTCCTTGGTCGCGTCAAGGTCCACTCGGTCATTGGCGACCATCTCATCGAGGGCCAAGAAGGCAAACCTGGCAATGTGTCCATTGGAGCCGAGAACGACCCAGACAAGTCAGCTCGCAATGTTTTCCTGCCGATCAATCACGGTGATGGCTCGAATCCAAACATTCACGCTGAACATCCTTACCCTGGAGTCTTCATCTACCGTTTCTCGGAAGGATTCAACTATCCTAACGCAAATCACTATCTTGATTACATGACCCACATCATTTTCAAGGAGACTCAAAGGACGAACCCTCACAGTTATCCAAGACCTGGTGATCGGCCTTGGAATGACCCTGGTCCAAGGCCTGGCAAAGAAGTCGCGATCGACGATCGCCGGCCGACACTGAAAGCGATCATCATCGACATGTCTTCCGTCAACAACGTTGATCTCACATCTGTCCAGAATTTGATCGATGTCAGGAATCAGCTTGACAGACATGCGTCGCCGGATCGCGTGCAATGGCATTTTGCGTGCATCAACAACCGCTGGACGAAACGTGCGCTTGCGTCTGCTGGCTTTGGGTATCCAGCTGTTGATGGCGATGAAGGGTTTTCGCGATGGAAGCCAATCTTTAGCGTCGCTGAGCTCGGCGGTTCATCGAGTGCTGCAGCTGCGGCTGAGGACAAGCAGAACAGGCACCTTCAGCGCCAAAACACCAAGGACGTGGAGACCGGCAACCAGGAGGTTGATAGCATCAATCCATCGGACAGCGGCGCCAGCGATATCGATCGTCAGCTGAACAAGTCTCAAGCCTACACCACATCGAACGTCAAGGTCGCAGTGGTGCAAGGCCTCAACAGGCCGTTCTTCCACATTGACATCACCAGCGCCATTCAGTCCGCGATTCACAACATCGAGGCGCACGAGGGAAAGCATCACCAAGCCGACCACGCGATTAAGGCGGCCTTGGACTAGATGCAGCGATTTGTATTTGGCGTTTTGATGTATATGACAGCCTCTCAGAGAGATGATCTAGACACATGATACCATTTGAGCGATGTAAACAGTACACTCGGATATTTTGTGCTATTTTTGCTTCCTGTCAGCATCCTTGTCCCTTGCACACATCCATGTGACTTTCCGATAGCCTGAGTCGTACGCCAAGCATTCCTGGCTTGTTCGCGCGCATGCAGCTGACAGCTCTCCGCAGAGCTTCAACCTTCCTGGCGTCTAACATCCATCTCAGGCTTTCATTCTGCATATTGATAACAACGAGCTTCTGCATAAGACTGGAAGGTCACACCTGAACTCTCCACCAATTTGAGAGGTGACTTGCCCTAAATCTGGAGAGTTTGACCCCACTTTTCAGATTCCCAAGGAGCTTCCTTGTTGACCCAGTATGGCTACGAACAACGAAACTCCAATCTCACCAGTCACTGAGAAGGCACCTGAGCTTACACTCTCGATCGCATCTATCAATAATGAGCCCGTAGAGCTCGAC
The DNA here is from genome assembly GCA_000504365.2 of Pseudocercospora pini-densiflorae CBS 125139. Classification (NCBI taxonomy): domain Eukaryota; kingdom Fungi; phylum Ascomycota; class Dothideomycetes; order Mycosphaerellales; family Mycosphaerellaceae; genus Pseudocercospora; species Pseudocercospora pini-densiflorae. The sequence goes on from AWYD02000217.1 coordinate 64,298, forward strand.
AGCACGCCTGCATCTCCTGAGACACTTCGGTTGGCAAGGCGAGGGTCTAAAGCTACGGCCTTAGAAGCTATAGAAGCAGATCCAGGATTGAGTCCTGCTGAGAAAGAGGTAAGGTCTGAGAACTGTCAATCGTGCATCGCTCACAGCTCGTTAGCGACGTGCACAGAAAATCCTAAACCGCCAAGCCGATCCTGCTGTACTCGTGGATATACCGCAGACACCACAAGCTGAAGAGCTTGAAAAGTCTGGTGCTACTAAAGACAATTCTGGAGATGCTAGTTCGAGATAGCGGCCAGTGTACCTTATCATGGTAGACGAAAGGAAATATGAATGATGAGACTCGACCTTCGAGTTTCGCAAGAAAACTCCGGGCTTTCCAACGTCAAGGCAGCGGCGACCGACCAAGCAAGACTTGTTATAGAATGTCGTGGCTAGCAAGATGACCTACGTTCTCACGTCAGTCCAGACTGCTTCAATGTTACGATCCGGACTGGGCTCATTGGTGATGTGTCTTTGTGCGATTTCTCATTGTCCTGACGGAACGAGCTTGAGCACGACGTATGCTTTCTTTGTTGACTTCTAGTGCTTCTATTCGCCATCTCGGTGATTTCTCGAAAGCTTCAATAGATGGCAGCCTCAATATGTACGTCGATGCAAGGCCGGCATCAGTATTCAAACAGAATTCTGCTTGGAATATGCCATCCGGGCTCCTCAAGCAACCTCCGAGTGGAAATTCAGGCTCGCCATCCCCTGCGAGCACGAATCCGCAACACGTTGCAGAGCGCCCAAAATTGCCGAGTGCGGCGTCTTCACAATCCTCGTTCACTAGTCAACACCAGGCCATACCTTCGTTCCAGACGTTCTTGAGACAAACGCCACCGCTTGAGCACGACCCGAACAAGCCGCTTCCTCCAACTCCTGTGCGCAACGATTCTCCCGCGTCTGCCGATGATTCGATTGGAAGGAGATCTTCAAGCGTCTACAGTCGTACGCCAAGCCAGTGGGCAACAGACTCGAATCGATCGTGGAGGACAGAAGACCTTGATGATGATTTCCCTCTCGCGCACCACAGACCCATTGCTTACAGTATTAGCACTCCTGATCTTCTGAGCAGAACTTCTGGCCAATTGCTCGAGCCACGCGTATTCTCGCCACTCATCAACACTCCTTCCCCAACATTAAGCGCCGTGACAGATCCTACCTCGCCACCTCACTCAAGACCTATAACAACACTTCTTCCGCCATCTCCGCCATCGGTACTTAGCCCCCTTGGTCACAAGAAGAAAATCGAGACAGTATCTCTCGAGAAAGCAAAAGAGGCCAGAGATGCTCCGGGTGCTCTGCGACTGCTCCCAGAAGAGCTTCGGGCTCAGACGATCGAGCAGGGGAGATTGCACGGCCATTTGCGCATGAATACTTTGGAGATACTAGGCGGGGTCCACACTCCACTGGCCTCGCCTCTCTTCACAGTCGCAACTCTGGTGGACAATCAAGGCAGGCAAAGACTGCTTTCGACGCCACTGGCTACGCCCCCTGTCAACACTTCTCATCAAGAGTTCCCGTTCCCTGTGCCCAGCAAGGCGCCTTATGAGAATGCCTTTCATGTCGGGACAGGACCGGTTAGGCCCATGGCGCCGCCTGTTGCTGAGGAGCGAAGACAGTCTAAGGATGATAAGCAGCGTGAGTCCGTTGTTGGGGATGCTGAACGTGGGAGGAGAAAGGAGAGGGGACGAAGGAGCCGGCGATACACGAATGAATCGCCCAAGGCAGTGAGAAGGTCCTCCAGTGTCGGGACTTACCAATTTGACCCGGACCATGAACCTCGCGACCTAGTTGACGAGTACAATGCTCTTCTAGCTCAGCAATACAGACCCTCTGAGGCCCCGAATTATGACTCGGACGACAGTATCAGAACGCATATGAAGATGGTCCCACAACCACTATTCATGGGCAAGCAGCCTGCTCGAAAGTCAGGAACACTTCGTGGCAGTCCTGGCAGTCCTTCGTCAGGATCCACGTTGCACAGAAGATCGAAGAGCGAGGAGTCCATCCGTTCCAGTAGATTCCCTCTCCGGATCTCACCAACACCTCCGTCGTCGTATAATCGAGGGAGCGAAGGAAGCACGACTGGAATGATTCCTATCTCGCCTCCCACAAACATTGGCGACAAGTCGCCTCAAGCACTGAATGCGGCAGCATCGATCCCGATCCCAAGGACGCCTCCATCGCCATCGCAGAGCAAGAGACAGAAGCAGGATCGCCAGAATAGCAGAGAATCGCAATTCTACCCGCATGTAATGCGACGTGCAAGCTCGAAAAAGAACGAGCTGCTGAACAAGACCAAGACCAGCATCGATGAAATTGCCGAAACTCCTCAACTTCCAGGCTTGAAGTTGCTGCCTCCAGAAGTCGTAGCAGCGCAATTAAAGACTCCAGTCAAGACACCTGATGTAACACCCATGTCACCTCTAGGAAGCAACCCAGTAACATCCAGTCTCCACAAGAAGACCCCAAGCAACGGAAGTTCAGACAAGAGCAAAAGAACCTTTTACGAGCGCGTCAAAGGCGTGACCCGTCACGGCAGACGACGCTCTTCCGAACTTCGAGGCATAAGTCCTTCATCAAAGGCGTCGCCCTTATCTTCAAAGGCGTCGCCCTTATCTTCAAAAGCTTCGCCCACATCACCACATCTATACCCGAGCCCCGTAAAATCCCATGAGATCTCACTCGGCTGGTCGGACTCTTCGAAGCAGGATTTCGATGATGCTAGAACTCCTCCTCGGACGCCTAAAGTTACGCATGTCGTGTTACCTGCGAGACCGCTTGATGGAAGTAAAGTTGGTCTGAGTGATGAAGTCGAGGAAACTTCAAGTTCTTCTAGGAGACCGAGTCTCTTTGGGACGTTCCAGGCGAGGTGGAGTGAGAACAAAGCAGAGAGGAGGAGGCATCATCTTAGGAAGTTGATTACTGTTGTGCCGAATTCGCCAATTCCATCTGGTGATGAGAGTGAGGGTGGAAGTGCTGGTGGGAAGGGGGGAGGGTATAAGTGGATGTAGCATTCATCCAGCACATATAGACCGCAAGACCTTTGACTCCGCCGGCTCCTATCCATGGTTCCACGTCGAGCAAGCGTATGGGAAACAGCAATATTGCACTCTGTGCTGAAGAACACATCGACGTAGGAGTTGAAGCGTGAAGGTGTTGTTACCGTGCGGCAACTTCCAAAGCGGCTAGCACCTCCGCGCACCCCTGCATTCTCCAGAAACCTTAATGGATTCGCGGCATGCACGTTTACGCGCTCGGTATTGGATGGTGGACTGTGGTGGACATTCACTCACTTCATGTTCCCCCCGCTGAGCACAGTGAGCGCAAGCAGTCAAACATGGCGAGGCTTGGTCGGCTGGGCTTCCTGGGCATCGCGGTGGTCTTCCACCTCATCTATGCTTACTCCATCTTCGACATCTACTTCGTCTCACCCATTGTGCGTGGAATGAGAGCCTATGAAGTCGATGCGCCCAAAGCACCAGCCAAGCGACTAGTCCTATATGTTGGTATGTCGCAGAACATTATTTGCTATAGCCAGCATCAATCTGACGGTATCATATGATAGGCGACGGTCTTCGAGCAGACAAAGCATTCCAATTCTTCCCCGATCCATCAAGGTCCGCCAACGATTCCTCGACAGATGAGGTCGTACCTCTAGCACCCTTCCTGCGATCCCGCGTCCTCGAACATGGCACATTTGGTGTCTCTCATACTCGCGTGCCCACCGAATCACGACCTGGACATGTAGCATTAATAGCAGGACTGTACGAGGATGTTTCTGCTGTCGCGACAGGCTGGAAGTTGAACCCTGTCAACTTTGACAGTGTCTTCAATCGAAGCAGTCACACATGGAGTTGGGGAAGTCCAGATATCCTGCCTATGTTCTCCACCGGCGCTGTGCCTGGACGAGTCACAGATGCCACATATGGCCATGAATTCGAGGATTTCAGCAAGGATGCCACTGAGCTTGACTACTGGGTCTTCGATCGTGTAAAGCAGCTGTTCAAAGATGCAGAGACCGATCCCGTTCTCAATGCACAATTGAAGGAGGAGAAGATAGTGTTCTTCCTGCATCTGCTGGGCTTGGATACGACAGGACACGCCTACCGCCCATACTCAAGAGAATACTTGCGAAATATTCAGATTGTTGACAAAGGTGTTCAGGAGATTACAGAGATCATCAACAACTTCTACAACGATGACGGCACTGCTTTTGTCTTTACGGCCGATCATGGGATGAGTGACTGGGGCAGCCACGGTGACGGACACCCAGACAATACCAGGACACCGCTGATCGCATGGGGATCTGGTGTTGCGAGGCCAAACACGGTCCGCAAGGGAAAAGCACCTGGACACGAAGACGGCTTTTCACATGATTGGAGACTTGATCATGTTCAACGCCATGATGTCAATCAGGCCGATGTTGCTGCTCTCATGGCATACTTGGCCGGCCTCGAGTTTCCAGTCAACTCCGTCGGAGAACTTCCGTTGTCCTTCCTTGATGCAACGGACGAGCAGAAAGCGAAGGCAATGTTGACCAATGCCAAAGAGATTCTGGAAATGTATCATGTCAAAGAGCGTCAGAAGATGGCCACAGTCCTGCGATACAAGCCATATCCTGGTTTTGCCGACGCAGAGCATAGTGTCGAGAACAGGCTGGCAGCTATCGAACAACTCATCCGCAAGCGTGAGTACAAGCAGGCCATCGCTTCGTCTGACGAGTTGATCAAGCTTGGGCTGGCGGGATTGCGATACCTCCAGACTTATGCTTGGCTCTTCCTTCGCACTCTCGTCACAGCAGGCTATGCAGGCTGGATTGCCTTCGCATTCACGACAGCAGTGGATGTCTACATGTTAGACGGCAAGATTGAGCCAGCGCGGCCTACTGGGCACATCATTGCATTTTCTTCTATTCTCGTGGTTCTTTTCAGCCTGCTATTTGTGGAGTCGTCACCAATCACATACTATGCCTATGCCATATTCCCGGTGGCTTTCTGGGAAGAAGTCTTCGCACGTCGACAAGCACTCATCGAGGGCAGGAATAAGCTGTTCGCGCAATTCACCAAAGCAGATATCACTAAGCTAGCATTGAATGTGGCAGCATACTTTGCGCTTCTGGAAATCATGGTACGTGACGCATGAAAATCGAGCTTCGAGATTGCAGACCTAACATCCCACAGGTCCAAAGCTACTACCATCGACAGATCTACACCATTCTTTACCTGCTGGGATCTGCATGGCCCGTGCTGTATGGAGCCGAATTTGTCAAGAAGAATTGGCTTCTTTGCTCGACCTGGGCACTAGGCTGTGTCTCTATGAGCATCTTTACCTTACTACCAGCTATGAAGGTCGAAAGCTCCAATCTCATGTGAGGCGATATTTCCGACATTCCCGGGCTGTACTGACTCTACGCGCTGTAGTTCCCTCGGAGGCTTCCTCATCCTCATCCTCGGAGTGCTGTATATCGCATTTGAGAAGAGTCTACTAGTCCAGGCTGCGCCAACTAAAGCTGGCTTGGGTGCTGCTGGCGCTGATAGCGTCTCGAGGACTATCCTCGGGGTACAAGTCAGTAACATTCTTTGAGCATTTCAGATATTGTGAGGCTGACTTTGCGATTTAGGTCGGCCTTGTTGCACTTGCCATTGCAGTCACCAGATCGAGCGTGGCTTCCTTGCAGGCCAAGGCGGGCCTTCCTGTGGGAACACAGATCGTGGGCTGGGCCACACTTGGTAAGTTGCTTTTCCTCTTCTCTCGTCTTAGTTCTCCACAAGCTGCGTTCAAGCTTTGCAATATCCGTTCTGCCTTCATTTATATGCCGGTATTGCTTGCTGTCATCGTGGGCGCCTCCAAGCACTTCCTGTGTCAAGAAAGATCAGCCGCTTGAGAATGGGCATCTATGTCAAGGAGGCCGAAAAGCTGGACGATGTGCTCAATATCCTGGAACACCCCTGGCAGTCATTTCTGGAAATCGAGTGGCAGACTCGAGTTCCACTGGGCTTCTTCCTGACGCTGTACCTACCATTGGCTTTCCTCTTGGCTGCTATCACGGAGGTGTGCTTTCGCCTGCCACACAAGCTGTTCTGCAACACTCGAAAGTGGCGCGTCGCAACAGATGATGTCGCATTCTAGTCGGATCTGGCAGATACTTGCCCTCGCCGGAAGCTTCTCATGATCGCTCTGCAAGACGAGATCATCCGTGTGCCCCCACAGCTAGATGGGTGCTCGGATGAGAAGTCGCATCATCGTTGCAAGTCGTCCGAGCGGGTCACAGCGTGGTCCAGGTGGTCATCGATCTTCGAAGGCGTACCTTCACTGGACTTGCCACCATGCAAGTTTGATCTCCAGGACCGGCAGACATCTCCGGATAGAGCAGTCGGTAGTCAGGCATCGCGTCCGGACAATGCCACTGCAATGATATGGGCTAGACATGGCATGATCTGCTGATTATTCGTCATTCTTGTCTTGCAAAATGATGCGTGTTCACATTAGCTGACTATGATCACAGTTGCATCCTTGACAGTGCCCTTCCTCCATGCTCTTCGACCTCGAGATCACTACCTACACCGCTTAGCGATCATCTTCCTCGCCTTTGGTCCACTCTTCATCATCCTCACGATCTCCTATGAAGGACTCTTCTACTTCGCCATCTCGATCACGCTAGTCTCCTGGGTCCGCCTCGAACATCGCATCCACCAATCCTTCAGCAAACCCTCAGCGATCTCCCGCCTCACCAACGGCACATCCGGCGACGCACTCAAGGACATCCACTCACCTCTAGACACCGCCGCATCCGCAGCCAAGCAACGAGAAAAGGCTCTCACAACAGGCGACTTCCGCAGCCTCACACTCTCCGACGCACGAATCTGCCTCTTCTTCCTCTTCCTCCTGCAATCCGCCTTCTTCAGCACCGGAAACATCGCATCCGTCTCTTCCTTCTCCCTAGACGCCGTCTACCGCCTCCTCCCAGTCTTCGACCCTTTCAGCCAAGGCGCTCTCCTGGTCCTCAAACTTCTCGCGCCTTTCGCTCTCGTAAGCGCAAACCTCGGAATCTTGACAAAACGACTCCGACTCAGAGGCGGCTCTCTTTTCGCTGTCGTCATGGGTATCGGCGACTACCTCACACTGCGTTTCTTCTGGGAAGTCAGGGATGAAGGTTCTTGGTTGGAGATTGGGGAGAGTATTAGTATGTTTGTCATTGCTAGTGTGCTTTGCGTATTTGTTGCAGGGCTGGAAGCTCTTAGTGAAGTTTTTGTGAGAGGGGTGGAATTCAGGGATGATGTTATCAGGAGTCCTGACGTGGCGACTGCGAATGGGAGCAGTGATGTGAGGAGGCAGGTTAAGGAGGCTAATGGTGGGCTTAATGGGACTTTGGATGGGAAACCGCCTGGGGTTGTGGCAGAGAGTGTTGGTTGAATGGAATTAAAAGCATGGAATTCATAGATAGATGGGTATGGCTGAATTGTATGCATTGTACAGATTCTCCAATAGTAGCATTCCATCTTCGAATTGCAAGCTGCTTCGGTACGCTCAAATAAGTCCGAAGTATATCATCAATCTAGTCAACAACACCGGAGGAATCTGATCTCGATGTCATCGCTCTCATGAGGTAGAGGGTCTCTGACACCGAACGCCTGATTTGTACGGCATAATGAGAGCAGACAATATTTATTGCTCGATGTGAAGGATGGTGAGGGTGAAGCGTGAAGAGGCGATGTGGTTCGGTATGGCTTGGCTTGGCATTGACTGCGGCTTCGGCGGTCGGAGGCCGATGGTTTCGTCATGATCCGAGCTCCAGTCTCTGGAGGCGAGAGAAGTTCGAGATGCAGCAGTGATTGATTTGCTAAGCCGCGGACTTATCGATTGCACATCCATACTCATACTCGTATACTCTCCCACTCCATCGCCTCTCGCTCTCTTCATCGCCACCAACACCATACAGGACAGTCTCTCCATCCCGCTCACTACGACGGAGAGAGCGAGGGCAAACACCGAGTCACGAGAGCATGGTCTACGGACGAAGCCAGGCATGGCGAACATCGCTCCAGCAATCGCGAGCATATACTACAGTGAGAGCACCATGTAGGGCGTGTCAGGCGCAGCGAATTACGCCTAGTCTTCCCTTGCAGAGGAGAATACCGCAGTCTTATCTGCGATCAACGACCCTGCTATCATCGCGAGACTTCTCTACATCGCCAGCAAGGAGAAAAGACAAGACCAATGAGGACTTTTTCACTGCTCTGACTGGGAGACCAGCCAAGAAAAGCGAAGATGCAGAGGCCAAAGAAGAGGGCACAAGCGAAGTGATAGAACTAGACGCGAAAACGAAGTCCTCTGAGCCGACGCCGATACCGAGCGATGGCAAGGCATCGAGTGCTGGAGGTGGCGCGGGCGCCGGAGGGGAGTCTGGCAGCGGAGACGGTGGCAATCGCAAGAAGGGTGGCAAGCAGAGCAAGGAGCTCACCAAACCCCAAGTGCCAGATGTCTACCCGCAGGTCCTGGCAATCCCGATTGCGCAAAGGCCGCTGTTTCCTGGATTCTACAAGGCAATCACGATTAGAGATCCGAATGTCATCGCTGCAGTTCAGGAATTGTTGAAGCGAGGGCAGAGCTACGTGGGCGCATTCTTGCTCAAAGACCAAGAGAGCAGCCAGGATGTGATCAATGATCCAAGCGAGGTCTATGACGTTGGCACTTTTTGCCAGGTCACAGGCGCCTTTCCTGCTGGACACGGCGAAGACAAGGCTTTGCAAGCTGTCTTGTACCCGCATCGAAGAATCAAGCTCAGCGAGCTGATCCCACCAAACCGCGGCGCACCCGCAGCTCCGGAACCAGAATCGCAAGTCGCACAGGCGACCATTGAGACTGCAGTGCCATCGGAAGAGCATGGCGAGAAGCCCGAGACGGAAGAGAAGAAGGGCGGCGTGACAGCAAGCTTTGAAGAGCAGACGCCTGAGAAGGAGAAGGAGAAGTCTGAGGAAGCGGCCAAGGCTGCAATCCAGCCTACTGACTTCTTGCGATCATGGCCAGTCAGTCTGGTCAAAGTCGACAACCTCAAAGACGAGCCCTTCGACAAGCGATCAGAGACCATCCGAGCATTGATCTCCGAGATCGTGAACACTTGCCGCGAAATTGGCAACGCTAACCACTTGTTCCGAGATCACGTCTCCGCTTTCGCCATGTCTCAATCCGCAGCGAATATCGCCGACGAACCCGCCAAACTCGCAGACTTCGCGGCTGCCGTATCCGGAGGAGAGATGGAGGAAGTGCAAAGCATTCTGTCTTCCTTGAACATCGAGCAGCGTCTAAGCAAGGCGCTAGAAGTCATCAAGAGGGAGCATATGAACGCGCAACTTAGCAGCAAGATCTCGAAAGATGTCGAGAGTAAGATTCAGAAGCGCCAGCGAGAATATTGGCTCATGGAGCAGATGAAGGGTATCAAGCGCGAGCTTGGTCTGGAGAGTGATGGCAAGGACAAGCTGGTCGAGAAGTTCAAGGAAAAGGCCACCAAGCTGGCCATGCCTGAGCCAGTGAAGAAGGTCTTTGATGAGGAGCTGAACAAGCTCACCCACCTGGAGCCTGCTGCAAGCGAGTTCAATGTGACGAGAAATTACTTGGACTGGCTGACGCAGATTCCGTGGGGTCAACGAAGTGCAGAGAACTTTGGTATTCAGCACGCTCGTGATGTCCTGGATGAAGACCATCACGGTTTGAAGGACGTCAAAGACCGCATCCTCGAATTCATTGCCGTGGGCAAGCTTCGAGGCACCGTGGAAGGCAAGATTCTTTGCATGGTCGGCCCGCCTGGTGTCGGAAAGACAAGTATTGGAAAGTCGATTGCTAGAGCACTCAACCGACAGTACTACCGCTTCAGTGTCGGTGGCCTGACTGATGTCGCTGAGATCAAGGGTCATCGAAGAACTTACGTTGGTGCTCTGCCTGGTCGCATCATTCAGGCTCTGAAGAAGTGCCAGACCGAGAACCCACTTATCCTGATTGATGAGGTCGACAAGATTGGCCGTGGCCACCAAGGAGACCCATCAAGTGCATTGCTAGAACTGCTCGACCCTGAGCAGAACAACTCCTTCCTTGACCACTATATGGACGTGCCTGTGGACCTTTCCAAAGTGCTCTTCGTGTGCACGGCCAACATGACTGACACCATTCCTCGCCCACTCCTCGACAGAATGGAGATGATTGAGCTTTCTGGATATGTCTCCGACGAGAAGATGGCCATTGCTGAGCGATATCTGGCACCACAAGCTAAAGAATTGAGCGGATTGAAGGAGGTTGACGTCAAGCTTGACCAAGAAGCAATAACCGAACTTATCAACAAGTACTGCCGCGAATCTGGCGTGAGAAATCTCAAGAAGCAGATCGAGAAGGTCTATCGCAAGTCTGCGCTCAAGATCATTCAAGATCTTGGTGAAGACGTCCTTAGCGAGGATAAGGCTCTCACCGAGGAAGGCAAGGCAGCTGCCAAAGAATCTGAGAAGGACGACTCCGAAGTCAAGGACACGCCTGAGAACATCGACAAAGAGACGACCGAGAAGCCACGCGTGGCGCTCAAGGTGCCCGAATCAGTGCATGTCACTATCGGCAAGGACAACTTGAAAGACTACGTTGGACCGCCCGTCTTTACTTCCGATCGACTTTACGATGTCACTCCACCTGGTGTTGCCATGGGCCTTGCATGGACATCAATGGGTGGAGCAGCATTATACGTTGAGTCGATCCTCGAGAATGCATTGTCATACAACTCACGGCCTGGTCTCGAACGAACAGGAAACTTGAAGGCTGTAATGAAAGAGTCAACACAGATTGCCTACTCATTCGCAAAAGGACTTCTGGCAAAGCAGTTCCCGAATAACAAGTTCTTCGAAAAAGCACGGATACATCTGCACTGCCCTGAAGGCGCTGTACAAAAGGATGGTCCCAGCGCAGGCATCACCATGGCTACCTCACTCTTGTCCCTGGCACTAGACAAGCCTTTGGATCCTACAATCGCAATGACTGGTGAGTTGACAGTCACCGGAAAGGTGCTCAGAATCGGTGGTCTTCGCGAGAAGACTGTTGCTGCACGAAGAGCAGGCGCTAGAATGATCATCTTCCCACGTGATTGCATGAGTGATTGGATCGAGCTGCCAGAGGTAGGTGCCAGAAAATTCCTGATCGAGTCACTGAAAATATACTAACTTTAATACAGAACATCAAAGAGGGTATCGAAGGCAAGCCCGTCGACTGGTACTCAGACGTATATGACCTCGTCTTCGCAGACGTCGACAAGGCTGCCGCGAACGAACTTTGGAAGAAGGAGCTCGCAAAGCCGCCGAAGGAGGAACGCGAAAAGGAAGATGACGATTGAAGTGCGCCTCTTGTAATATAAATATATCCTTACCTGTACGCGACCATGTAAGCATCGGGCGGCGATAAAGGCGTTCCTGTGGGTACGCCAAAGCAGAGCGGATGTTACATATCTGGACTCCACTCTTTGTACATATTTACTCGCGCGCGCCGGTCGGGTTGCATGGGCGAGAGGCCGATGGGATGACCTAGATATCAGAGGTAGATGTTGTAAAGTGGATAAGCTAAAGGACGTCAAGCAATGCGCTTTTTCGGAGTGCTCACATTCTTTCCGTCTGTCCTCCAAGAATCTTTTCAAGGACGTCGATGATCATGAATGCTCCACTTCTCGTCGAATAATAAGTGCGGATCACTACATTTGTGTCGTGCTGGGCGTGAATACATCTAGGCAGGGACACCACTGTAAAGCAGCTTGGTGCGAAAAGAAAAGGACCACACTACAAGAAAGACACGGAGATGAGACGAAAGACAATACGTAATCCATGCTCATTTCATCAATGCCATTGAAAACACCAAATCTCAGTATCTACCCAAAGTCTCCACTACCGAGACAACGCTCAAAACTCCCGCTAAAGCGATCAAAGCGCACCTAAAACAACACACTGCCACTTCTCCCTCACAAAACACATCTACCAAGCCAAAACCTCCTTCCTCGCATTACACGCCAGTGACGCACAAATCTCGAGGTCTTCATTACTCTCTCCCTCCTTCAATCTCTGCATCGCAGGATTGATCTCATGACCAGCAGCCTTCTCCTTATTGAAATGCTCAGTAATAGCTTCCCTACACTGCTGCTGGAAATACAGAGGTCCCTTCTCCCACCGGTGATGCAACTCCCCATTCACAAAGACACCAGCGTTGAGGTTTGACTGGGCGCGGTCGCAAAGAACTTTGTCTTCACCCATGACTCGAGCGTAGGTGTCTGCGATGGCGTGGAAATCTTCGTTGGAAGAAGTCTTGTTGCGGTAGATTTCGTAGTGCATCCTGGAACTTGAGGGTCCGTTGGGGAGGAATTTTTGGATCATCATGAAGTGAGGACTAGAAATGGAAGGTTAGTTGGTGGTGAGGAGGACGTTGAGGTTGAGGACTTACGAGACTGTCATGGAGCAGTGTGGGAAATAATAGGTGCTGTTACAATCGAAGCCCTTTTCGATTTGTTCCTTGGTTGGTGCTTGGTCGTGTTGGAGATGGCCATTGTCGCCTTCGCAGTTGTGGCTGTCGATTGTGAGGAAAGTTGGGACATCCGGGTGGGTGGTCTTGCAGTGATAGCATTCGTTGAAGTTGTCCGAGGCGATCTTCCAGTTGTAGTCGCCGTTAAGTTCTATTGCATGAAATTAGTAAGGTTGAGTTTGAGGCGAGACTTCGGGGCTTTGGTGACCTACCGTAGACGTGATCAAGTTCGTAATTGTCGAAGTTGAATTTCTCGAATCGAGCTTGGTTGACATTCTGATCACCGACATCTTGCTCGAAGGAGATTTCTGGTTTCTCGCCGGCATCCATGTTGATCCAGACGAAGCCATTGTCGTCAATGTGAGTATGAATTGGGAAGAGACTATTGTCATCCTTGTTGAAACCCTCAATCTGCTGGTAATCAGGAGCCTTTGCAAGCTTGCCATTGAGTCCGTATGACCAGCCATGGTATCGGCAAGCAAGGATGTTCTTGCGTCCAGATTCTTCTTCGACGACCTTGTAAGCGCGATGTCTGCATACGTTGTGGAAGGCATTGATCTTGTTGCTTCGATCAACAATAAGCACGAAGTCGTAGCCAGCAATCTTGTAGCGAAGGAAATCGCCTGGCTGCTGGAGTCTTGACTTGTGTGTGATGAAGAGCCAGCGTCGTTGGAAGATTGCACGACGCTCAAGCTCGTACATTTCTTGTGATGTGTACCATGCTGCTGGTAGTGCTCGGACTGTGCCTTTCTTCTTTGGTTCTTCTGTTGTGGTCTTGCCACGTCCGAAATAGTTCATCAAGGATGCCATGATTGTGTTGCTGCTCTGCTGGATGATGGTCTAAGTCTTGGTTGCAAGAGTTGTAGATGATGAGGGACTAGACGGAATGCCATGGTGGCGGCTTTTTTGTGTCCTGCTGCCATTGAGGTGTGTATGGACTGCCGCACCTAATTGGGAACTCGAGTAGGGCCTGATCGAAGACTGAAATAGGAGTGCCTTCGCAGAGATGTCTGGTCGGCTGATAAGCGCCGGCACGTTACCGGCGAATGGAGCGGGCGGCGATTACCCAGAGGTTGGCTGATAGCCAGGTCTTGTGACACAAAGGTGACACGAATGCCACGCGAGGCTGTACTCCACATTTTTCGGTGCTGACGCGAACCCAAATTCCTTGAGAGGGGTCGTCGCTCCATGGACTCACCTACCTTGATAGGAAGTACCCCAGAAATTCAGAACAACTGTGTCGAAATCTGGTAGCAATGCTATCTTGAAGTGGCGGTCTGGGTATCTAGATCATTATGCCGTCAATCAAATGCTCTGGTAGCTTCCTCTTTGATCATGCGCTTCATCAATCAGCCACGTCCTTCTTCCATCTTTTCGTACCGTCGGTCTGAACTCATACTCCTTCCTAAGATGTCTCAGTCTTTGATTTCGTACAGCTGGTCTCTCATATTCGGAGCCTTCGAAGTCGTCGAGCATCCTAGCCCCAGCTAGATAGCTCATTTTCGCCCCCAATGTGTCCGGATGGACAGGTATCCTGGGCTCATGCTTTCGATTGAATATCACACCTGCAGATACCAGGATCATGATGCTGAGTATCGCGATCGACATGTACGCAGAGATAAGAAACTGCTGCCATGTTTGCGCCGTCGCGTAGGGCACGCCAGATATCACGATATTGAGCCCTTCGCCTAGGAGGGTAGTAACGGACACCACGGCTGCGAACCAATACCCGCTGCGAAGAGCACGCCATGTCGAGGCAATTGGAGTGTTGCTAGGTTCGAACGTGATCGTGCCTTTCGCTGATGTTGGTCCTTTCCCCAAGCGAATGAACGGCGTCATCACCACAGAGCTTTCCTCGACCACGTTCCACATATTGGCAATCAGTGTTCCAGCTCCAGTCAGGATGAAGCGCGGTCCAAACGTGTTGCTCGAGAAGAACCTGTTAAAGCCATCATCATTGCCATCTAGATAGTATCCAAGTACTACTCCGAATGTGCCTAGGATGAATATAAAGAGAACGAAGTCCGTCCAGCGCCAACGCTGTGCCACGATGTCTGCTTCGTTGAATGAAGAGCGAGAGTCGACTGGAGTATACCCCGAGCTCGTCTTTGAGTACATTGATAGCGATCTCTGAGACGAGGCGCCAGAGTCAACGTCATTTATCGGGCGCAGGCCGTAACCTCGCCCACTTGGTCCAGTCCACGCCCCGATGCAATAGCGTTTGCCGGTCATAGCCGATCTCATGTTCTCATGCGTTGCACCGGCACCGGTTGGCAATTCATTCATATCTTCGAGGAAACCAGGATGACGCATGAGGCTCGAGATCGTAGCAATGGAGCTGGGATTAGCTGGCAATCCGGTCTTTCGTAGCAGCAAAAGAGATGCCAGTCCAAGTATAAAGATGGCGGCGAAAGCCAACAAGCCCTGCAAGGCTCGAATCACTGGTTCTGAAGCCGTCATTCGTGCCTAGATATGTCAGCCCCGAAGTCAGCGAGCATCGACCAATATCGCACAACTGTCTCACATACCGGGCAAGGATTATTGCTGTCTTCAGGCTTTCTGAGGTCAGCGGGACAATTCCAGTTGGTATCGACCCATATAGCTTCGGATGCGAGCGCAGGCAGCAAGCAGGAGGCGAGATATGCTGTGCCGACAGTAGCAAGAGCCCATCTGCCGTTCCTTAAGGCTGGTATAGGTCCAAGCAACCCAGACTGTTTGTGGTAGAAGGTGAAGAGAGCGCTGCTTGCGAGCGCGCCATCTGGTTCAGTCATCTGACGGAAAGGCTCGATCAACGTCAAATTATTGTGGAGCACGCTGAACAGGAGTCGGTATATGACCGCAAGCAGAACCGCGAGGTAAGTGCTGAGGAATATTTGACTATTGTTCCATGCGATCACGACGATAGTATTTTTGCCGTGGCCCACAGCGTCTGAGTCGGCTCCATCCAAGCCGGACGTCGACGTAGGTTGCTGTCCTTCAGATGTGGATGTCACAGTTCTTGTGACCACGACCGGCACATAGGCGGTGCTGAAAGCACTCTCTACGATAGTAGGGTCTGTCGATACGCGAGTGTGGTCGCCTTGCGTAAGGTAGGCTGACTCGTCAGTCTGTCGCACTGTTGTTTGATGCTCCGATGACTGCGTGATGGGCACTATCACTGCACTCTGCGAAGTAGACACAACGAGGAAGGTGCTCGTGACTGGGCTTTGCTGAGGCACGATAGTCTCTTTGGTCTGAACATAGTTGGTCTGAGCCGTAGAGGCCGCTGGAGGTGTGATTGTCTTCCCTGTCTGCAGATACTGACTTGTGGGTGCAGACGGCGCGATCGTGAACGTCTCTTTATTTGTCAAGTAGGCGCTGCCGGTGGTCGTGGCCAACGTAGCGGTTTGATCTTGATCGAGATAATTGCTTTGCGCCGTCGTGTACTCGATCGTTTCTGAGGTCGTCAAGTACGCAGTTTGCTCTGTGGTAGCTTCTAGGGTGGTAGTTCGATCTGGATCGAGGTAATTAGAGGTCGCTATGGATGATGCACGCGTTTCGGATGGAGATGAAGAGGTATCGCGTTGGGTTGTCGTCGTGGCCGCGACGCTGCTCGATATTGATCCAGTCCTGCTGCTCTCTGTCGCTAATGTGCTTGACTGTGAAGCTTGGACCTGCACGCTATCTTGCCGGGCAGAGATATTCAAGTTCCGCTTCTCGTGGTCTCTTGTGAAAGGTGTCCCCAGCCTATTCTCGCCATGCGGGAGCTGGACAACAGCCCACTGGAGCAATCCAATGAGGAGCAAAGAGAGAACGAACAAGCATAGCAGAGGAATTGTCCTGAGAATCACAGGCTTATAGTTGAAGCGATGGTGTCGGTCTCCTCTCAACTCTGTGTTTGTTAGCTAGCCCGGTTGGTATGTCGAGTTCGACTTACCGCTCTTGTCATCTGAGAAGTCTCCAGCAGCCATCGGAGCCTCACGAAAGAGGGATACCCTTTCGTGGGCCTGCGATGCCGTTGATAGCGACATATCGCTCGAGAAAAGGATCTGTATACTCCAAGGAACAGGAAAAGGAAGACATGACGACTTACCGAAGTGTAAGGCTGGGTGCCTCTCTTGAATCCTACAATACTCTCATTCGTCGTGATACTTCTCGGTGGCTTTCAGCTGCAGTGGCAGAGCCCGCAGGATGCAGAAGCTCTTCATCAACCATGAGCTCGAAATAAAGTATAGGTGCTGACTAGCCAAGCAGAGAAGAAACACGACATCATGCTCGTGTTTTTGGTTTGTGATCCTCTGATCGGGTATGTTTGTGGTATGGTTGGTCTTCAAAGAGGAGAGAGCGCCGAGACGAAGGAGTCGAAGTCGCTATTCTTGGACGAGGTCAGCCAATCAGAACAGCCCTCGGAGCAGAGTGCCGCGAGTGCTCTCTGTCGATCCTGCTGGCTTGGCATATTACTCGACAGACATATGTACATGTAGTCCAGATCATGGACCATTCATTCACTTTACTGTTTGGCATCGCGAACAGTAAATAATCGTATTTATCCTTTTGAGCGGAGCACACCAACGGGTTCGACTCCTGACCGAAGTAAGATCGTTTCAAACAGATCATGCTAGACCTATAAGTGATGTCCTACATTTATGACCTCTCACTTCTTGTTCTCGAAGGGTAGCCCAGACTCCTTCCTGACTGCTCCGTAGATGCCCGCAATATCGCCCTTGTCACCTGCGTGGTCGACCACGGCCTTGAGGTGCTCATCTGCAAGCTCTACAGCTCGCATTCTTGCACCGCAAGACTTGGCCAAATTTAATGCATGTCCTGCATCCTTACGTGCCAATTGAGCTTGGAAAAGAGGTTCCTCGCGGTTGTAGTAATCTCCAGTCATGAGGCGTTTGCTGTATGCGGTATAAGGACCTGGAAACATGGTCTCAATAAATTGGTGTAGGTTCTCGACTCCGAGGCCACTCTTCTCAGCCAAGGTATGTCCTTCTGATAGCGCTTCGACCATTTGCAGCACAAATGTGTTACCGATGATCTTTAGTCGAGTTGCAGCTCCATGGGGTTGATCGGAATAGTTGATCTCAGCTCGACCCATAACACCCTTGCAGTATGGTAGTACTTTGTCGACTAGTGCTTTCGGTCCAGCAAGAACGCAGACCAATTGACCGTTGTCAGCCATAGCGGGTGCACCGAACACCGGGTTCGCCACGAGATCAGCACCAGCGCCATTGATGGTCTTGGCCAGCTTGTCCGTCGTATCTGGATGAACGGTCGAGCAGTCCACAAAGAGCTTGCCCTTTGCTTCTGGCACCTTCAAAGCTGCGTCGATTGTTTCTTCGATCGCAGCATCATTGGAGACGCAAGTGAAAATGATGTCGGCCTCCTTGACTGCATCCGCAATGGAAGTGACGACTTTCGCTTTGCCTTCAGGAAGGGTCGACACAAGTTTCTCAGCTCGAGCAGCTGTCCGATTGTAGATGATGACCGGGCCCGAAAATTCACCTTTCTCGACGATATTCTTCACCATGCCTCTTCCCATGTTGCCGAGCCCAATCCAAGATAAACGTGGCGCCATCTTGTTGTCTTTGTAGAAGAATGTTGTTAGAGACCAGTCTATGCGAGCCGCGAAGGAAACCTCTAGTAGCTCGATGCTTTGCGAATGAGTGTTAAAGAGTTCTTGGAAGCTCAAGAACGCTCGCCTTTTGTACCATCATCAACTCCGACTGCTCGGACTGCTCTCGATGACGTGGGGCTTCGTAGGCTCCATGGAGCATCGGATTTCTTCATTTATCATTTCATGCGAGCCACTAAGAAAATGCTTGTGCCTGTACCTACATGATCCTCCTGCTTATACTACTTACTCAGCCCTTCAGCGAGGATTTAGACCTGGTAGCGGACGTATATGTCCCCCATCATCACAAGTTCGAGTCGGTTATCGGGCAATATCTCCTGTTTCCGCATGGACCGAGCGGAAGCAGCTGAGGACGAAGGGATAAAGCGGAATTGTGGCCGAGCATAGTCCCAAGCCAACGCATATGATATCTGACACATGCTAGGACTTTATGAGCAGATTAACGAGTGAATGAACAAGGTGGCCTGAGGTCGCTCAGAAATGTAGGGCGCAGCGACAGAGAGAAGGGGCAGTCTCTGCTCAGAAAAAGACCCTTCGGATCGTCGGCTAGAATCGGCCTCCAACGAGTGTCCTCACTTTGGCCACGCCATTGATGTCCTTTGTTTTGCCATAGCTACCTCCCAGTGGCCCATTTGAGTCCTCAGTAAGTTCCTGCACTGGCACATATAAGTGTCATTAGAGTCGCCATCGGCATCTCATATCGCTCTCATCAACACCCAATTCCCTTCATCACAGATCCAACACCGGCGAGATGTCGCACGTAACATCGAGAGAACCGCGCAATCCGCCAGCGATCATGGACACCATCCTAGAGAACATCGGCAATACACCTCTCGTGCGCCTAAATAAGGTGCCACAGTCGATCGGCGTCAAGGCGAAGGTCTATGCGAAATGCGAGTTCTTCAACGCCGGCGGCAGTGTAAAGGACCGTATCGCGTTGCGAATGGTCGAGGCGGCTGAGAAGGAGGGCCGCCTCAAGCCTGGTCACAGTGTCTTGATTGAGCCGACGAGTGGCAATACCGGAATAGGTCTTGCGCTCGTAGGTGCAGTCAAGGGTTATCGGACCATCATCACTTTGCCAGAGAAGATGAGCAGCGAGAAGGTGAGCGTGCTGAAGGCTCTGGGTGCAGAGATCATCCGTACGCCTACTAGCGCAGCATGGGATAGTCCAGAGAGCCATATCGGAGTGGCTAGGCGATTGGAGAAGGAGATACCAGGCGGTGTAATTCTGGATCAGTACGGCAACCCAAACAATCCTCTGGCCCACGAATTTGGCACTGCAGCAGAAATTGTCGAGCAGACCAATGCGCTGCCCAGCAACCTCGCTGCAGTGATCGCGGGAGCCGGGACTGGTGGCACAATCACAGGCATCTCGCGCGGAATCAGGAAGGCACACGGAAGCAAGGTGAAAATAGTTGCCGCTGATCCAAAGGGCTCTATTCTGGCTCTGCCAGCCGAGCTCAACGACGATGGCAAAGACTCTCCCTACAAGGTGGAGGGCATCGGCTACGACTTCATTCCTGATGTGCTGGCACAAAACGAGGTCGATGTCTGGTACAAAACAGACGATCGCGAGTCCTTTTACTGGGCACGAAGACTTATTCGTGAAGAGGGTCTACTTGTGGGTGGAAGCTCCGGTTCTGCCATGGCAGCATGCATGAAAGCAATCAAGGATCTCAAATTCAGTGAAGACGATTCGGTGGTAGTCATCCTACCAGACAGCATTCGAAGCTACCTGTCCAAATTTGTCGACGACGACTGGCTTGCGGCGAACGATTTGCTACCACCTGCAGAACCTCTAACTGCTCCGCCAACGCCCAAGAGTCAGGCCATAGATCCGGAAGACACCGTGAATACGGAAGCCCTTGCTCCAGCGGAGCTGCCCATCCACACCAAGAAGGAGAAGCATGCCAATGCCAAGATCAAGGACCTTCGACTTAAACCTATCCAAACCATCGCTGAAACTGCGATCGTGGACGATGCAGTCGAACTCATGCGCGACAAGGGCTACGACCAGATTCCCGTTACCTCAGGATCGGGCAAGCGACTGGTGGGCATGGTCACGCTTGGTAATTGTCTTTCGTACTTGTCCTCGGGTCGGGTGAACATCAGAAGCCCGGTTGCGGATGTTATGTTCCACTTCTCAAAATCGGACGAAGTCAAGCCCATTGAGGTCAGTCCTGAGGGCGCTGAAGGTGAAGAGAGCAAACGCCAGTTTGTCGAGATCACCATGGACACACCGCTCAGCTACCTCGAGCGCTTCTTCGTGTGGAACGCAGCCGCAATCGTAACGGAACGTGACAATGATGGTTCACTGAAGCCGCTCGCTGTTGCTACTAAGGTGGACTTGCTCTTGTGGCTCGTTAGGCAAGGTCGACAAGAAAGCTCGAAGAAGTAAGGTAAACGGGGTAACAAATTACTAGGATGCCCGAATAGGGTTTTGAGTGTCTCCAGCGTCGGCGTTGGTGGTAGCAACGGTTCGGTGACGGATCTTCAACACCGTCAAGACTCTGTCAGTAAATGGCTTCGCCGCAAGGCACAATCGATATATCGGAACTCCGCAGCCCTAAGGACGTTCATCATTTCCTGTGTCATTTGCAGACTGGCACGAACCTCTTCTATCATTTCAAGGCCTTTCCAAATGCAAACTTCAACCGAGGTCGCTGTCAATGCCTGTATCCTTGTGATCTCGTGACCTGCGGATGGACCGGTTGCTGCAGGCTGACCTCTGCCTCTGGATAACGCCAACCTCACACACATGGCTTCCTGATCACAACATGATGGCACTGCTCGTACGAGCCCGCAGCATGCGGTATACACCGTTCTGACAATGAGGCTGCGCGAGCTATTCTGAGGCGATGTTAGCACCAGAGTCAGAGCAATCGATTAGCCGCAATCTTCGACACACATTCAATCGGGACCACGTCAAGTTCAGAGACATCGGCTGTTCGGATTACATACACATCTCAACTATGGCGAAGTCGGAGCCAAACTGCCAATGCTATGTGCGAAAAGTTGCCGCAACGACAAGGGCCACAGATTACTTGCACGGACACAAGCCACCTGCACTGGCATCCTCTTGCATCATCTTGACCATCGTAGAAGACATGCTACGGCAATGTGGTCAATGTACATGCTGTGGGCTCAATAAATCTGGAGATGCGCTCTTGGACATTATCGCCCTGGAACAAGCAACTTGCATTCTCGAAGGACTTCAGGAAGAGACGTCAGCTGAACTTTCACTTTCATCCGGACCATCCAACCGGCTAATGACTGTATCTGCGCGCGCATATGTTGATGGAATCATCCCTGCGAGGTCGGCTGATCTTGCTTTTCTCCACAAGCATGCATCAGTTCTACTGCAGATGGCAACCGGGCTGGCGACTTCCCTTCCACCGGCAGACGGAGAGTGCCAAATTGAGTCAAATGGCGAGATCTATGCTGCAAATCTCAGAGGACTGCTCGTTGTGACTCGTGGCCGGCTTGTCGCGTTAGCGACTCGGTGCGAACAGGTTCCCTTGCCTCTTGCGACAGCAGACCCTTGAGCTCCTCGACATGGTGTGAGCTTCTAGATTTTCTACGCATTCCTAACCATGCTCACGAATGAGACCCCACGCGAATGGTAGAACTTCATATCACATTTGCCCCCGACAATGGGGAATTATCTCCTCGACAGAACCAATACCACTGCTAGATGTTGCACCTTTGAAATGTTCAGAACCTTTGCTGTCTTAGCCACATGGCAAAGAATCGACCTCACAAAACCATTGCTACTTGGAATTTCTGCTTTCCGGGCTCCAGACTCGGTTGAACTGCAATTGTGTGGCGCAAAGAGTGCTACGGATTGGAGAGACGTGATGGACAGCCTTCGAGGCTGTGCCGGATGCAGTGTTCACTGATGTCTTCAGCCTTTTACGAGGACTTCGCTGTTGGTGGTCTCCCAGCATGTATCTTGCTTTACAAGTAAGCTCTCGCATTCGTGGGAGCGGAAACCATCGTTGTCAAGTGTCTTTTGCAGCATCCGACCTAGTCAGGCACAGGCTCGCCAATCGCTTTGAAAGTCATCGTGACCCTGTGTAAACATCAGCTGTCAAAGTTTCTGAATGCTCGTTTCAAGTTACGGCGAGAGGTGCATTGCAGAATCAGGTCCGGATGACGAGATCTCCCGTGTCGAGATAAGAAGGTTCCAGGGTTGATACGACAGGGTCAGCCTTACCGCGACAAAATGTAGGTGATAGTAGGCGGTGCAATTGATTAACGTTTGCACTGCCGATGCTAACACGTTCCCAGGCACTACTGACTGCAATGCTTCACGAGCCATCATCAGCAAATGCGCAGTCGTGTGGAGAGCTGCTAAGCGTGCTTGATGCTTGACAAGCTTCGAACCGAAGAGGTGAGACTCCGCATCGGCTGCCGGTTGGCAGTAGATGCGTTCTCCACTGCCACGTTCGACGGGTGGTTCAGGCAATGCTCTTCTATCTTTGCTCTCAGTGTTCAAAGGAGGGCCTTGTTGTGGTTCTCACCACACAACCCATTTGGGAATTTGGGCTCTGAAAGCTATCGAACGTCTGCGACGATCCTTGACTTGACGAACTGCGCATGAACACGAGAAACCTGGACAAGCCTGCTCGACACATGGCAATGTCGAGGGTTCAAATCTCATTGGGCCACAAGAGACCTATCCATTCCAGCGCTTCGGTTCCTTCGGCAGATTACAATTAGGTGTCTTGTGCTGCTCGAGATCCCATATGATCGCCACCTTTGCCGCCACCTCTGTATCAATCAACCAGTACACTCGTTCCATACCACGTGATTACCACTATCGAGATGCCTTCACCAGCCTGCGATCAAGTAAGTCATCTACCTTTCTACTCAAGTCACAGGTCTAATGACATCGCTCAGTGCTTCCGCCGCAAACACCCGTGTCTGGGTGGACGACCATCTTGCGAACAATGTTTGAAGACTGGCTTGACTTGTACCTATAGTACTGGCAAGCCGGTCGGAAAACCTAAGGGTCATAAGAAGCGAAGAATGGGCGGGTCTACAAGCTCAGCTACAAGTTCGTCCTCAATGCCATACAGCCCACTACCTGTGCGACTCCAACCACAACTGTCGACAGCATTGGTCTCGTCTCGAGAGTCATCTGTATCGACGACAAGCGGCGCTGAGGGCGACCTTCACAATCCCAAGAAGCGAAAAGTATATCATTCGCCAGAGAGACCTGCTCTTGGACCAACATCAAACGCCACCATGCATCCAAGTCTCTCACCAATGGCACTCACTACCTTATCACCACCATACATGACATCGACAGAGTATCCATGGCATGCCTCATCAAGTGGGTCATCAGTACCTACTACTGGAGAAGAGCGCATGTACAGCGCCAGTACTGGCTCATTCGAGCATTGTCTACAGCAACCAATGCTCACCAGCGACGCATGGATGCCACACGCCGACCTTCTTGAGTGGCAAGCGCTACTCAACCAAAGCTCAATCGCTAGTACCACCACCATGGCGCCAACCACAATCCTCGATGGATCACAGTTATTCGCAGAACCACCACTCCTTGACCCTTACTCTCAGTCCGAGTATGGAGTTCTCCTGTTCCTATCTCCAACAGCAACAACGAGTTCCCAACAAAGCCCAACCAGCAACATCGGAATAACCGTTTACCGAAGTTGCGAATTCAAAGACGGCAACCACGGCACAGACGACCAACACCTCGAAGCCATCCGCGACGCAATCAATTGTGTCCAATCAGCATTACAATGGCCCTCATGCACCGACAGCAATTGCCTTGACGTATGTCTCATGGACTGCATCCTAGCACTCCAACAATGCATCGAATGCCTCTGCGCCGTAGTATCAGGTCAACATCGGCACAACGCACAACTCCAAACACATCTAATTTACAACTTATCACACGCAAGGCTGAAAGACATCGATCATCTCACGACAAGGGCACGGCAGTTGATGGAACTCCGGGGTTTAGCGGAGGGTGGATCATATCTCTTGCCTTTACTCGGATCCTTGGAAACTTCGACGTTTGCGTTGAACGAGAAGTTGGTTGCTTTGGGGATTTCAGCATAGCATAGCAATAGTCTAGAACGAAACATGAGTCAGGGAATATTGGTTGATTTGTATTGCGCTCGGTTCAGCTTTCTTCACAAGCACGTGTTTTTACAGGTCTTTGCTTGTTCGAGAACTGGATCCTCGCTGGGTACATGGATCTTCTGCTAACTGTCTCGGTCCACGACTCCGCTTTCGTCAACAGTCGCGGCTGCGGAGTCGGGGTCGGATGAGAGCCCTAGGGTGCAATTTCGATAACCGGTCATTTGTTGTCTGAAGCACAAACCAGATTCTGATAACTGATCGATGGCGCTATTCAATCCGGTTTTTCCTGTTTGCTGGATCATATCGTCAGCCGTCTCGCTCGTCGTTCCGAACTTTATATAAAGGCTGTGCTTGAGCCGCTTTGCAGTCCTGAGTCGCCGAGTCGCCGTTCTGTCGGGGCTTCGTCAACAGAAGTTCAGCGATCATGAAAATGCAAGTTTTTGTGATGCCTTGATCAAGATGCAGATGGTGCCGAGTGTTCCTTCAGAGTTGGGGGCGGTGTTATGAGGGCTGCCCAATCGGGGTATGGCAGTGACCATGATCGACAATGTCTTGTTCATCAGAGTTAGACGCTAGGGTGCTTCTACAGACTTCACTTTTTAATGTCGCTATCGATAAATCCAGTTCCTTCGCCGAGTTTGTAGTCACTCTGACACTGCAAATTGGGAAGCTGGTGGTCCTGGTATGGGTGTTTTGACCAGACAGCATATCAAATGCATTTGCCGCCTTCTCCTATACTCACTACCAAAACTCCATCACATTTGGAAGGTTCACACTGCTCTGCTAGCCGCATGTACGCCAAGCAATTTGCTTGCCTCGAGCGGCACATCGTCGCCACAAGTCCCATAGAACCTGCTGTAGTCTTGAAGTCACAAGAAGGAAGAAATGTGCCGATTGCGGGAGAGCAGCCTACGACGACATTGTGGCTGCTGCCACCGCTCCATTTTGGCAATATATCAATACTCCGTGAATCTTCCCAGTCGTCTCTTATCCATCGCTCAGCATCTCCCGCTCCACCTTCGCTACCACATTCGCTGTTCCAAGAACATCTTCTGTCGGGATCAAGATGCAGTACTCTCTCGTTCTCGTGGCCCTGCTGTCCAGCTTCGCCCTCGCTGCACCAGTTGGAAGCAGGACTGATTCTGCTCTGCTCCCACGACAGACAAACAACTCCGGTTCGACGTCCACGAGCACCACCAACAACAACGGCCCCCTGCCCGGCCTGACTGGAGGTTTGTGTTTGCTCTCAAAGTATCACTGCAGTAATGACTGACGACTTGATCCAGGTTCTGCTGCCGCTAGCGAGGACGGGCAGAGCACAAGCTCTTCTAGTACCTCGGAATGCAGTAAGTGTTCTTCTGTCCGGCCTTTCGTATCTCGTGTTGGCTAATCGATGACCAGATGTACTTGATTGTTCCAGCGGAGCTTCATCGGCCGGACCAACTGGCTCTTCTAGCTCCAGCAGCTCCAGCGGCAGCGGCAACTCGGTCATCGGATCAATCAACCTTTAAAGACCAGGCTAGGAGGTCGTTGTAAAGGCGTTACGAAGCCCACGTTTTGGTAGCATAGCATGATTAACGAAGCATAATTAATAGTAAGACTCTTCACCAGAACTCCAGTGGCAAGATCTCAGCCCGATTTGTAGTTGCTCGATCATGTTTTTGAGGTGTGCACGTCGTACTTGATCGAGCTCAGGAAACCCATCCTCGGAAGCCAAATTGCCATCCATGACCGTGAGCATCGTAAGCATTCTCATTCGCATCTCGAGAGCGATTGTGATCGTGGATGGAAACTGTATCGCGAGTCTGACGCAGCCTGCTGCCTTTTGAATGAACAATATGATGCTCATGAACGTTGCCGTATCAGTGAGCATGCAGCATTTTGGTGCATGGCAGCAGATCGAAGCAGCTTCGCGGACTGCTTGCATGTTTGGCGGATCAACTCCATTATTGCTGTCGAGCTCCCGGCTTGCGATTGTCGAAGCTTCTAGGATTGCTTGTATGCAGCGGCAGTTCCTGATTGCCTGAAGAGACCCCTGAGCCGACCTCAGGTCGACCATAGGTATAGTCGGATGACCGGGTTCCAGCTGAGCTATTGCATTTGGTAAGGAAGGACTGGAGGTGCCGACCGTATTGTCCATCGTCGGCATCAGAAAGGTAGGATCTCGATCAAGCTCGGATTCTACCCACACTGGCTGCGCTTGTATGTTCTCGGCCCAAACATTGGTACCGTCGCCCGTGTATGCAGCCCAATTCTGATTGCCGAAATCTGTAATGGGTACACAGACTGGATCCGGAATGCTTCGCTGCTGAGGTGTATCGTGACGGGAGCTCAAATCCAGGTTGCTAGAGCTGCTGGAGCTTGCGGTATTAATGCTTTCCACCCCAGTCACACTGTACGTGCAAGTAGCATTCTGATGCGTACACCTTCCACATGCAGGAAGCTGTTTGTCACATCTGGTCTTGCAGCGGTACTGATACCATGTTAGGGTCTGCTTTTGGATGTGATCGCCATTGTTTGCCACACTTACACATTGATCACAGGCGTATAAAGCTCGTTCCGCCATGACATGCTTTCGTAAATTGGCAGGCTCTGGATTTTGAAGTTTTCTAGTAGTCTCCACATGCTGCCTTTAAGACAATTCAGCACCGAGATTGTGTATAACAATAGTCTGGGCTGTGCATCTACATCGGTTTGACAAATCGATGTCAGTATCCGACTTGGCTCTATCGTTTGTTTCTGAGATCTGCCAAGTCGGAAAGTGTCTGGCTGTGATGACCGAGCGCTGGAGAGTGACAAGGGTCGACTTAAGCTCTCAAAAGCCGAACGGGGATGCTGGTGTGGTCGGCTATATTTGGCCAGCATATTGACTTGGATTCAGGCAAGTGACAGATGTCAAACTCGACTCACACGTGGCATGACTCCTCGTTCATGATCCTGCGCAGCAATCATCAGCGCGAAGGTTCAAGTGCGCCTCTGGCCCCGCGGAAGTTGCTGACTTGCCCTTGATCCCATCTTCGTGAGTCCTGACGACGAGGGGTAAGGGCCGTAGGAAGCCTCCGGCTATGTAGCCACCGCCTCGATTGGGCTGTGTACGACCACGCTGCCGGAATACGGACTCGTAACGGGCAGGCAAGAACTGGGAACATCCAGTAAGGAGCTGACTTGTCTAGTGCAACATGCTTGCATGAGGCGATGCGATATCGATTCTTCAAGTGCTGCGCTTTTCAGCCTATTCTACCTTCGCTTTCATAAAGCGAGCAAACTCGGATCCCGAATTGTGCTAGCGACAAGTTGTTGGCTTCGATCATACTTTGAGCGCTCGAAGACCGTAAGCTTTATCTCTGTTTGGAGAGCAATCCATAGGTCAGTCCGAGAACGTCAAGCCCAGATTCCATTTGATGAGACCAAGAAGGTGTCGAGCAATCTCCACCTCAACTTCGCTTGGAAAATTGATGGTTTTCTGGGCTCTTGGAACCAAGTGCAGTCGAAGTCTACGACCCCACATAATAACTCCACTGTGAAAGCATCCAAGAAA
The DNA here is from genome assembly GCA_000504365.2 of Pseudocercospora pini-densiflorae CBS 125139. NCBI lineage: Eukaryota > Fungi > Ascomycota > Dothideomycetes > Mycosphaerellales > Mycosphaerellaceae > Pseudocercospora > Pseudocercospora pini-densiflorae. Next base: position 92,143 of record AWYD02000217.1, read on the forward strand.
TGGTGAAAGTGCTCACAAACACGGGGGATGCAAAGCCTCGATTCCATCTTGCCGAGCCAAAGACCAGCCACTCGCTGAAGAAGTGTGCAAAGGCAACAACATAGCTCCACAGCGCAAGCTGGTAAATCAAAGGGTCATGGATGTTGTACGCGGCATACAGACGAATGATGCTGCTGAGTGCGGTCCAAGTACCAAACGTTCGGGCGCTGAGTTCATTGACCGGGCTCAGATCTGTGCCTTTTGAGGATTCTTTCATTGCCTTGAGGGGCGGCTTTCCAGCGTAAACTTCCCTCGATCCAGCTGTGGAGATATAGCACTGAACGCTGTTGCCTATGGAGACGACAGCGATCTAGCAATGTGTAAGTAGGTTATATTGAGTCCAAGAAATAGCGCAACACGTACGAAGAGCAGCCATTTCGGCAGATAGCCATCACCTGGAGGCAGGTAGGACACGATCGAGCTGGCCATGCTTCTGATGCCCAGGGGTGTATTGAGTTGCGCTGCTTATCGCAATTGTGTTGTCTGAGGAATTCTGGATGCGGTGTTGTGTTGTAGGCCAAGTTCAGACCCACGCGCAGTAGTCGCGTTTGCCAAGCCTTGGAGAGAAGGAGCCATCCCAACGTCACTTAGAGCTCTTCTTCCCATGGAAACATTCACTGCTGCAATTACTGTGAAGCAAGGGACTGTCGGTATGGAGAGTGTATCACCAATTGATCCATGGGCAGCGCCCTCTACACAAGTCTTTGCTTTCATTGGCTTGCTCTTCATCTCCGTCAAGATCTTCTCCTTCTGGAGACTGATCGCGTCACTTTTTGTCGTGCCAGGGATTCCGGTATGCGACTCACTCATTCTTGCGCTGTACGACTGCTGACATGTGACAGTTGTCTAAATTTGGGAAGAAGGGAACGTGGGCGGTGGTGACCGGCGCCTCCGATGGCATTGGAAAGGAATATGCCCTCCAGCTTGCTGCCAAGGGTTTCCATATCCTGCTTGTATCACGAACACAATCGAAGCTCGAAACGCTCGCATCCGAAATACAGCAAAAGCACAAAGTCCAAACGAAGACCTACGCCATGGACTTCGCCGCGAACAGAGATGAGGACTTTGCGAACCTGAAAAAGCTAGTCAGCGAACTCGACATCTCCATCCTCATCAACAACGTTGGCCAGAGTCATAGCATTCCTGTGCCTTTCAACGAGACACCAGAGAAGGAAATGAAGGGTATCATCACGATCAACTGCTTCGGCACTCTTCGTGTCACCCAGCTCATAACTCCTGGCATGATCCAGCGCAAGCGTGGTTTGATTCTCACTATGGCTTCATTTGGCGGCATCATGCCTACACCACTGCTTGCAACTTACAGTGGCAGCAAAGCCTTTTTGCAGCAGTGGTCGACGGCTCTCAGCGGCGAGCTTGCGCCCTACAACATTCAGGTTCAGCTGGTGCAGTCCTACCTGGTCACTTCAGCAATGAGCAAGATCAAGCGATCATCTGCGCTGATTCCGAACCCGAAGCAATTTGTTCGCGCTGCACTGTCAAGGATTGGAAGATCGGGCGGCGCTCAGGGTATTGCAGCCACGAGCACTCCATACTGGTCACATGGGATTATGCACTGGGCAATTGCAAGCTTTGCAGGTACCATGAACGGAGTTGTGCTCAATATCAACAGGAAGATGCATGTAGACATCCGCAAGCGTGCGCTCAGAAAGGCAGAACGTGATGCGAAGAAAGCTTAGTAGATAGCTGAAGTTGTGAAATTTGTCCCCTACGTAAAAGATGAGCAGTCCTCCAGCTTCACATCTCGCCGTTGCCAAGCGAGACGAAAGAAGTGGACCACAACAATTTGGTTGCTCAACTTTGATCTGACTCCGATCTCGACTTGAATAGACAGGTCACAAGGCGAGATGGAATATGGCCTACCGTTGCACAACCAACGATCCCAATGCTGCTGGTGAGTATCGTTATATTATCTCTGGCTGCTGCTAACGGGGTACCGCAGGGTGCAGGCTTGACATCTGGTCACCTGCGGAAATTGCAGTCGCAACACCCACCACGAAGCAGAACCTGTTCGACAGCTGTTTGGAACAGCACGACGCCGGCCAGACCATTCTTCCACTTGCAGAGTTCTGGACCACGAGTAAGCTCTCTTGCCGAAGTCGTCTTCGAGCGAAGGTTACTGATGGTTCTATAGTGGAGCGACTCGCTGCTGAAGAGATGGAGCGCAACAAGCCTTTCCGACTAATGGCATTGCCAGCGGAGCTACGAGAGAAGATCTACATCATGGCCCTCCCTCAAAGTACTACCCGTGTCTTGAGTGTACACGGATTGAAGCATAGCGCCCTCATGGCAAAACTCATCTTTGCTCAAATCAGTCGACAACTCCGCAAAGAAGCACTGGCAGCATACTTTGGCGCTTGCACTCTGTCAATCCGTGTGAGTCGACATGGCGACGTCAGTGGAAGCGACTGGGTCCTCGATCAATGCCCAGAGGCACTCTCATGCATCAGAAAGCTCAGGTTCACGCACGGGTCCTACATCGACCATGGCATAGAGGACCACTATACGGCCATCTTGGTTGATCTGCCTGCTCGCCGTGTCACTACCACTTCTGGTGCGTGCCGATTCGCCGTCTGCTCGCGGTGTAAAGAGATCGGAGTGGTCGAGGAGGTTATAGAAAAGCTTCAAGCATGCGTCAATGCTATGGTCATGATCGATGGCAGGAAGCGTTTGAGCAAGTCCGGCCTGCTCGAGATGATCCACATCGCAACGCAATTGTGTTTGGACCAGGATGACATCGATTATCTCCTAGCACAGAAGCAGCGGGAAAAGGCAAACGGTGCGGAGGAGTAGGCAGGTACACGCCCGATGCAGAGTGTTCTAAAGACTGATGAGCGCATACATTGCCGCTCAATGCTGCTCAATTAGCCAGGGTTAGCGATGGTCGGCCTCCGCATGCGCAAATGGATACACAAAGTTGCGCTCTCGATTTCCAGGTCTCCAATTGTATGCTGACCAAACATGGAAGACAGACGGCTTGTCTCTGATCCTTCTACACACGGAAGGCTTAAGACTTTGCTAGACTGGGGCTCAAACGTGTCAAAGTACGGCCAGGCGTATCAGCGACTCCAACGCAAAAGGCTGGCACCGAGATTCGGATGAGCGAACGATCACGTTGCAGACACGGAGGTCGGGGGTGCGCCTTCGTAGCATAATCGCCAGTGCGGTATGAGAGGTCTGCTCTTTCCCTCTCAGCCATGATCTGGCACCTGATCTGGCACCTCATTCTTCGCAAGTAAGTCGCTACTGGTCATAGAACGTCCCTGCTTGAATCAATGCCTTCCGAATCGATCAGTGCCCAGAAGACAGGCTGTTCATCAAGGACAAATGCAGCATCGTTGCCGTCCAAGATATTGTTGAACGCTGGTCTCAAGACCGTCCTTCCTGAGCTCTCCTTGCCTGAATCCGGCCAACCCTTGTTGTCGAACGCCGTCATTCAGCTCAGAGAAGGCTGGTACACCAATTGGAGAGTCGTCGACCGTTGGCTCGAGCCTACCACCGATGAAGAGTGCAAAGCAGCCATGTGCATCGGAAAGCTCTTCAGATCCGAGTTTCGTCTGCCAATGACTTTGGCGCATCTCGCACTGAGAGTCCACCAAGAGCCGGACGACCAAACCATGGGGAGTTTGAGTAGCCCGGCTTTCGACAATACGTACTGTGTTCTTCATTGAAATCACAGTGAGCTGACGAGCCACAGCTGAAGATTTTGAGGAGCTTACCAAGCCCAAGATCCATCACTGCGAGAGGAACTTGCCCGAGCTGTATCAATTTGAGAGGCTGGTCTGCATGATGTGCACACGGCACCGCATGCTTCACGCAGGATGTGAGTGAAATTAGCATCACTCGAGGGTCTTCGCTAATCGGCCGCAGTACATGTGTGGGAGGCCAGAGTGACGATGGAAATGGCCCTTGAAAAATTGAAGCCTGTAAAACTTGCAAAAGCGGGGAGTTCAGCTGTCCTGGACGCACAAGAGCGAATGTTGGCCGCGGACGTGGAAGAGATTCGAGAACTCGCCACAAAGATACTTGATTTGCGATAAGCCATGATGATAGCATCTGCTGAAGCTAATCTGTAGGCTAGCTTCCCCATTCGACTTCTCTTAGTGGAAGGACTGAGATGCTTTCCGAAGCCTCGACGCGACTCAGCTTTTACCCGTTGGTGTCGCCACTACGATCTGCTACGCACTTCCCTGCCTGAAGCACCCTGTCATGCATTCAGCGAGTGAGCACTGCTCAGCAGAACCGGCCAGTCTTCATCACCCAACTGAATCAAGCCTCACCACCACATTCTTCACCGACACACAGAACCTCCCACCATCGCCCTTTCCACAGTCCACCGAACCAAAGAACGGCCCATCAGAGCCCTGAGCCGCCACCACCGCCAGACAAGCTTTCCACAGCACTATCTGTATGATGTACCAGTCCATGGCCGGCAAAATCTCGTACTCGATAATCTCCAGCCACTCACCCATATCTGCCTCGTCGAACACGCCCGCAAACTCTCGTTGAAACTTCAAGGCATAATAGCCTATGAGGATGATGATGAAACCCCAGAGGAAGATCATTTCTTTGATGGCGCGGTCTGTGAGGTTGGACCAGTCGAGGAGATCGATGTGACGCATTGTCTTTTCTTCTTGGGTGGCGAAGTTGTTGCTAGCTCGTGTTGTTAAGGTCGAGGGTGATGGGTGATTTGTATGCGTCTGGAGGATGGCAGGTTGTTAAAGCGACTGTACGTTGGCGGTGATGTGTGCTGGTGAAGCGAGTGAGGAGACTTAAGCGGGCTGGTCCCAAGTGAAGCAGGAAGGCGCGCGCGCGCTTCACTTGGCTTGGCATGCGCTCCTGCTGCCTTTGAACTTTTGAAGTCGTGGACGCGCTCAAATCGCCTGTGCTAGATTCACAGGTCGAGAGTCTGACTGCCCGCAGCATTGTAGCGTCGCAAGCGACTGCCAGAAAGATAGTCTTCATATTGATGATCTACTGTCTCCTGTTACATACCAATACCGAGCATGCCTACGCTCTGAGCAAATTGGCAAACACTGTGACCTTCTCGACATCCAAGCCCTTTCCGTCACCATTCTCCCCAAGCTTGGCAGCCGCACATTCGATCTCAATTCTATTGACACCTTGCGCCAAGCTGCCCTCGTACACGTGCGTCCGCTTGCCAGTATCTGCATGGAACTGTGTATCTCGCTGGGTCAGACGAGTTCCATTGACACTGACGAACAGCTTGTAAGCGCGACCCATTGCAAGCTCGCGCGAGATGGTAGGGGCGATGGAGAGATAGTAATGCGTTGATGGCAACGTGATGGTAGTGCTCTGGTGTGACAAACTTGCGTGAGGTGTAATGTCCAAGCTGTATGGTGTAGTAATGTTTCGAAGCTGTGGGTGAGTCGACAGCTTAACGACAGGAAGCAGCGCTTGCGACGCTGGATAGTTTCGAAGAGCAGTCATAGGCAATGCATGTGGCGGGGCATAATGGTAGCTTGGAGCGTGAGCGGCCATGCCACCAGGGAAAGGAGAGCCGCTTGGCGGTCGCATCAGTGGTGGTGGCATCATGCCATTCGTAAGCGGTTGTGCAGGTAGCGCTTGTTGAGGCGCAGGGGACATTATTGACATTTTCTCGTTCTTCACTCCTCCAGGCGGCGTCGGTAGCTGGGCGCTGCTCGGTGGTCGCGGTGCATCTGTGGCCGTAGGCTGTGGTGAAGGCTTGACGCCGTTTACTGTTGGCGTTGGCCGCTGTTGTGCTTGCTGTCCATTCGCACCAGCTTGCACCATTGCCCGTTGGCGGGCCAGAGCTTCGTTATCAACACTGACCCCAGGTGTCGGAGAAGCGCGGTGCTGCGAAAGATTCAAGGTAATACCAGTCTTCTGTGGCGGCTTTGGACCTCCTAACTTAAGTCGCGTACTCGCTGGCTCTTCCACCTTCTCCTTCGCTTCTGCCAGGCGAGATTTGAAGTATTCCTGATGCGCGTCAGCGTGAAAGACGAAAATCTTCTGATCTCGTTGCCTACCTCGAATTCGTTTGCCAGTTGATACATGTCACTACCATCCTCATTGTAGTCCCGGGCGTTGCGCCAGATGAAGCTGACTTCCTGTTCGAACTGATCCCAAGTCTTAAAGTCGGTGTGGCCTGTCGGAGGGTTGCGGCCATGGACACCTTTCACAAGTTTCTGTACACCCTTGATTGAGACAGGATGCTTGATCACCTTGTAGTAATCTTCCAGTTTCCTGCTAGGCAGAAACACGAAAGGTGTGAAAATTGCCATACCGTCATCATCGGTGTACTGAATAGCTTCGGCACAGATCATCTCCTGGGCTTCTTGGAAGGATTTGCCAGTGAAGTCCATGTCTATAGGCTCCATGTCGTCTCCACCAGTAGCTGCGCTTGGTGCGACCGACGACTTGCGATCAGAAGGGGGCTCTGAAAGCTTTGGGGCGACAGACAGACGCAACTTTGTACTAGCATCTTTGCTTGCTTGTTCATCTTTCGCAGGTTCCCGAGACTGTGCAGGCTTGGAGTTCTCTTTGGCATGAGCACCGTTCGTCAACGTAATTTTCGTCGACGGCGGTGGCGCTGCAGCATCCGGAATCGGTGTGGCGATAGCAGTATAGCTCGGATTTCGAGAGTACTCTGGGTTGTTGACTTTCATGAAATTGTAAATGAGCTTGCGTATCCGCTCGGCATCTTCGTAGATTATGCTCTTCGGCTCATTGTAATCCTTCGCATTCTGGATCATCCGCTTGAAGTCGCTCTCGAGAGCACTGACGGTAGGGTACGCATCTTTCTGGAGTTTCTCCTTGATCGTACTTATGGCTATTGGCAGTCGGGTGACCTGATAGTACTCAGGCAGTTCTTCTCGCGAAGGAAGTTCTTCGAAGGCATCTGTTATGGGACGATTGCTGCAGCGGTCATCAGCATGGAAAGTGGAATAGGAATGAATGTGAACATCCTACGCACGTCTTGTCGCTGGCTTTACTGAGCTGCGTGATCAGCTTGAAGCCGACTCTCTGCACGGCGCTCAGGTTGCCATCGCCGTTTGCTTGCGGTGCAGGGTTGGAGTTCTGTAGCGAGACATGTCATGTTAGTCTGGATTTCTTGGTCCATGCGGGTTGCCAGTTCTCTGGACTGTGCAGTGCGTCTGGTGCAGCGCGGCGGCTGACGGAGGTGCTGCTTGAGTGGTGGGTGATCAAAGATGCCGCCCATGCTCTCGACACTTCAACCCGTCGCGTAGCTCCCTTCCCTTTCGTCACCTCGAGCGCGACCTGCATCCTAGCAACAACATCTTCCGCGGACTCAAGCACTTCCTCTGCGCCCGCATCCATATCGCAGAAACGCGCGTCGCAAAAGGCATATAAAATCGGCGGCGACTCACCAGCAACTTGATCTTCTTGGATGCGCTGCCCTCGGTGTTGGTGGGAGTCGCGTTGGGCGGCGCTTTTCGCTTTCTACTCGAATCCATCGTTGACCGTCTGTATGCGCACTCTCAGGTGCGTGAAAAAGCGCGGAATTGGCAGAACAATATCCAGAAAGATCGCAAAGGCAAATGAGAGAATGGGCGCAATCACCAGCTGTATCTTCACACGCGCACAACCATCCACACAAGCCAGGAGGCTTTGGCTTGCTTGCTTGCCGAGATGCGGCTCGCGCCTGCATCCGCAAATCAAGCTTTCCTTAGCGCCATGCGTGATGGCCTAAGGCTGCAACTCTCGTCCATGTGAAAGCGGCCTTCCTTCCCTCCTGCAGTGGGCGATAATGATCTATCTTTGGCATATCACATTGCATACACGAGCCCGGCACTTTACGAAATCAGACATTACATGTGTGGGTTCCTGCACACAACTCCCTTGAAACATCAGCGTGTTCACTCAGATCACGGGCACTATCGATATTGCACACATCTGTATGAGGCTGATGGAACTAGACGAACAATGAAAGCTGCTTCTATGACTCTGCCGAACTAAATTTACTGTACAGACTAATGCCGAACATAGCAGAAACATCGCTTAGATATCTTTCTTTGAGGGTCTGCGATAAACGGACGCGAAACAGATGTCCACATGAGTGCGCTGACATTGTTTGCGCTCGCGGAGTTAGCAGTTCTTTGCGCAATCCATCGAATCGGATGGGAAGAGTTTGCCCCAGCTTGCTTGATGAGATGGCCTGCACATCATATCGGCAGGTGTTGCAAACAATCCGTGCTCACGCGAGGTGCTCATTCGTCTTTCTCCTGACAGGCGATGAGGACGACTGACGAAATCGATCACACATTTACGACGCGCAGAGCTCTATGTCGACCTTCTGAGGGGCGACAAGATCCGCAAACGACGTTTGAAAGCGGTTACTGTCAACAGCAGCTCTTCCAGCAGTAAAGATCAGCTACTGCCATGCGAGAAGCCAGCTCAGGGAACTTCTGGTCTTAGACGAAGCGTGGAATTCCAGTACAATATGCTCGAGGGCTCCCGGCGTTGGTCTCCTTTTCACTCTTGTTGCATCGCTTTCGGTCTACAATAACTTCTCATTCGGCTGCTCGGAACCCGGCACACCTCCTGCACGGCTACCGCAATGCAGCTCCGTCAACCAAGGACTCTAGGAAATATCGTCACTTTTGACTGGCGGCTAGCGGTCCTAGCCCTCCTCAACCAAAATGCTCGTGCTTGACACAGGTTGCATAACAAAGCTTGCCATAAGCGCGACCCTGCTATTCGCCGTATCGGACATCCTTCACATGGTGCCACTGCCGTCGCAGTCTACGCACGTGCCGTAGCTTGATCTTCGACCAGACCCCTCACAAATCTGGCAGACTACCACTCGGATTGATCGTCCTCTTCCTCTGCACTCTCCGCAATCGACTTCTCCCGACGCTCCTCGACACTGCGGACACATTTTCGTCTGTCGAACTTGCCCAGTCTTGTTACAATACGTGCATGGCTTCGGTACCTGTCCAGCTCCTCGACAAGCTCTGCAAGTTGAGGGCATCAGGCTGTGGAGCCTTGTCGGTTTTAGTCGAAGTGGTTTGGTAGGTGATGGACGAAAGGTTGATGATCTTTTCTCTGCCACATATCCGCGCGCCTGCCTTATATCTCCTCTGACCAAATCAAAACGCTTGCGTTCTTTCTTATCTTTGCTTCTCCGCCTGTGGCATGTAACGAAAGTGCTCAAGGGGCCTCGGTCGTACGCTTGCGACAGCGAAAAAGCCAACAAGACGGAGAAATCAGTGAAGTCAATTGTGTGTCTTCCTGCAGAGTGGAGCGAGGGTCTAGCTGTATCTAATGTGCCTGGGCCAGGGCTATAGTGGATCCTGAGCAACGTGTACGATAGGGACGGTCCGGTAGCGGGCTTCTCAAGGAAACTCTGATATGAACATTTGCCGATGGAGCCACTGGAAAGCCTAGATTTTTAGACGACGGTCGACTGTACACCTTCGCTTTACATGACTTTGCTTCGGAACGAGAGAAGGAGGAGGTGAGACAGCGAAGCAATTCTCTGGGACGTCTTCTATTTGCCCGTCTGGTTGTACCAGAGATAGGCACGGATCGGCGCGCAGAAAGTCTGATATAGCCCCTGCTTCTATAGCGACGGCATGCCGACACGGTTGCAGACGGTCCGCTTTGTCTCGTTCTGGGATGCTCTTTTGGGGAATCGAGCACATGCCCAGCACTCGAAGTGATTGGAGTCATCGACCTGACGAGTGCCTCGTCCCTTCACGACAAAGACGACTCCATCATCCGACACTCCCCGAGACCAGACACTGCGACTCCGGAGGACATCACGACGCATCAGCTATAGCGGAGCCACTGCAAATTTGACAATCGATCACCTTGACGCAATTTGTCGTGACTTCCTCCATTCTCCATTCTGAACTCCACTGGTCGTTGCGGACTTACATCAATCGAAGACACAGCGCTCCACAGCGACTATGACGCCAATCATATTTCCGGCTTAAAGCCATTGCTGGATTATATATCTAGCGGATTGATTCCACAGACGGGCCCACTTCCCGTCATGCACTGAACAAGAGGATGAATGTCGGTTCAGCAATAGCTAGACAATTACATGCTTGGCATCGTTCAATTGCCAACGACTGGAACCTTGCTTGTCTACAAGAACCGCGTCGTTCATCTTGGCGGCAGATAGGGTGTATCGTTGGACGTCGTTCTTCGTATTCTGAGCGAGGTTGCTTTCGTCATTTTATCGAATGATGGCCATGAGAACAGAACAAGACTTGTCAGATCTGCCTCAATCGATGGCAAGCGCTACAGGTCTGAGCTACTTCCATGAGAATGAACGGCACAAGAAGTCACAATGCGGTCAAGAGACGACGGCAGGCTAACGCTACGCTTGCGCATATGAAAGACAGTGCAAGTCATCAATCAACGCTGAAGCACTTACGACATCACCGACTCGCGCGGAACATGGTGGGAGCTAGGTAACCAAAAGTCGAAAGCATCATATTCAAGATAACAAGCAAAAACAGCATCGACAAGAAAGACAATTCCAAACAACTCCTCCCGAACATATCTGCCAACACCAAACCCAGCGCCCATCGCTCACACTATACCGACACCCATCGCTTTCTTTTTCCTCCATCAACAACATCGTAATACAAAGCGCCACAAATGAGAACTTCGAGCTCTACCTCCTAATCCCCTCCCTCGAATCCCTCCTCTCATCGCCAACTATACAAACGCCACTCCCACCACAATCTCCACAACTCAATCTTAATCCACTTCCACTACCATTACAATTCCAACAATCACTTTCGCTAAGTACGAGCCCGACACCCTCACAACTCCGACAATTATAATTCCCACAGCCATTCCTCTCAGCATCGCAATCGACACAACTCGAAGTACGTCGAACTTTGCCCGAAGCCTTGCAGTGAGGACAAGGCTTTGGGACGGAACCGTCGCCTGAGCATCGACGGCAGTGAGACGATGATGTGGATGGCATTGCTGAGGGCATGGGCGCAACGGTTATGACTGTTGTTGCTGAAGGACGACTGAGGGATGTTGAACTTCTTTGTCGAACGAGAGAGTTACGACGAGTGTTTTGTTTGAGGATTGTGTCGTAGTCTTCGTGGTCGGTGTCTGGGTTCATAATATGTTAGATGGCTTTTCGTTTGTTGATGTGTATAATGACTCGCAAAGTGGTAGACTATGATTTATAAGAGGAGACTCACCTAAGAAAATTTGTGCTCTGAACATGGTCTTGCCCGGCTGTGTCCAGCCTGGGAGAAAGGACCACGTCGGCAGCCGACCCCATAAAGTCGAAGACACCATTCTCGTGTTGTCGTACTGTGACGCCAGTGGATGTGAGTTGTGCTTTGCTTGTTCAACGCGATGCTATGTGAGGCTCAAGATAAGATATATTCTGTAGCCAATTCGGCGTGTAAGATATTCGTTGCCTGTTGTACAAAAAGCTATTGGAAATACCCCGGTATATCCCACTTCACAGATCGATCAAGTATGAGAAGTAGGCTGGGTTGGATCTGTTCCAAGTGATCCTGCAGGCTGTGTGGGAGTGCATTATGTCTCGGTCTCCGAGGCGTCAGACAGCAAAGGTATGATGGCATGGCTTCTCGGGCTAAGCAGGACCTGTACAGCCTACTGCAGGGTAGAGTCAGATCAGAATGGTGAGATCGACCGGCACGAGCCCTACGGAAGAAGAAATCAACGAAAGAGATAAGAGGATGTCCTTACCCAACGCATCCGGCAAATCAATCTTATCTTCGCCAAGACGCCAATTTGCTTAGCGTCGATCTTCTTCTTGAAGTTGAAGAATATATCATGCTCTGGATAGCTGCGACACTCTGCTTTTGAAACGTAAATTCGACGCCGTCTTTCTCGGCACTGCAAGTACTTGCCGGAGCAGCAATGCGAGACGGAGGGTGATCCTGAGCCCAGAGATCTGGATGTGCGACGATCCTTACCGAGGCTCCCGCGGATAGAGCCAAGATCCCGAGAATTGAAGAGGATTGAAATATATTCAAGCACTTCGCGGACGGTCGGAAAGACTCGTTTTGAAGCGGAGGCTTGTCGTGAGATGCTTGACGCTGTTCTCGTGTCAAACGTAGTAAGGGAAAGCTGGGTATGCTTTGATGAGAAGTCAGGAATACTTGGCGATGTAACGAAGTTGACGTGGATCGCGAGAGACGCCTCAAATGTGGCCTCTCTACGTGTCAACACGTACCGAGCATCTTGCTGTCAAGAAGCAAGCGCAAGAGATCTTGTTGGCAGGTCGGACCACTTTGCCAAGATTAGGCGGACGGCATACAGCAATATCCCGGTAGAGTCCGCGAATGGCATGCTGGACACGTATAGCCAAGATCCCGACTGTGCGAGCATTGGAGACTGCTCAAGCATTGCATCGCAAGAGTTGGCGAACCAAGCCTTCTAGAGATGTATGTATGCCTCCGAGTCACATCCGGTATATGCATCGATGCTTTCTAGAAAGATCTTGTGCTTCTTGGCGAGCTCTTGTGGATGGCTGTGCCATAACTTTGAGCCCATGTTGGTGTCAATCGCTGTTCTCCTGAGGCGAAGTAATTGCAGTGATTGCGGTGTCAGTCCCGAAGCCAGCGGGAGCTGAATTTGCTCCGCGATCAAGCGCGATCAGGGGGCATCATGCCTCCTGCCATGCGTCAGGTGTGGACTGAAGCTAATGGTAGAGTTGCGCGCAGTCCATGTAAGTGTCTGCTGACTTCTGGCGCGGGTCTTTGGGGTGGTTTGCCACTACACGGCAACATTTTCCACCTCCTCCAGAAATGACCGTTCGGGTTCAGCGATAAGGAGGAATGCTCCTACACGTTCTGCTCCGACTGCAACAAGCATGTCCTTGATGGTAGACGAGTTCCTATCGAAATCGTGAGCTTGCAGCATTCCATCAGAACCGGCTCCGGTAAGCGGATTCGACCCCGCGCGGCATGGTTGAGCTTCATCGCATTATCGAGCACATGGTTTCGCAGGGTAATAACTCGCAGCACAATGATTGCCGAAGATGACGATGAGATTGACGACGCAGAAGCTTGGACCGAGCTTCAGCTTGCGGCATCACAGGGTGATATCGTATTGGTGACCAGACTACTCAAGGAGGGTCAAGAGCCGAACGAGCCGCCTAGAGGCTTTTACGGAAAGACAGCCTTGCAAGCGGCTGCAATTTCTGGCCATCTTGAGACTGTCAATACATTGATCGATTCTGGTGCAGTCATCGATGCTCCTGGGGGGAATAATGGCGGTCGCGCGGCGCTCGCTCTTGCCGCTGGTGCTGGACATGAGGCCGTCGTGCTACGATTGCTGCAAGCCGACGCCAATGTGAATTTGCAAGCCCACAAATATATGGGCCGGACGCCGCTTCAGGCAGCCTGTGAAGGCGGGAACTCGGCCATTGTTAGAATTCTCCTCGAGAAAGGCGCCGATGTCAATGCTCGATATGCGCATCACTTTGGAAGATCCGCACTCCAGGCGGCTGCCAGCGGAGGACATACTGAAATTGCTGAGCGCTTGCTTGCTGAAGGGAGTGATATCAACGCGCCGCCTTCCAAATACAAAGGGTTGACTGCGCTACAGGCAGCTGCCTCATCTGGCAGTTCTATTCTGGTTCGAAAGCTCATTAATGCGGGAGCCGAGGTGAATGCCAGTGCTGGGTATTATATCGGCGCTACAGCTCTTGCTGCTGCGGCAGAAGCTGGCCATCTCGAGATCGTGAGGGTCCTACTCGACGCTGGAGCTGATGTGAGCCAGAGATCTGGCAATCATCATCACACACCCCAAGAGATCGCAGAATCTAGAGATCATATGGAGGTCGCGCAGCTCCTGAGTCGACGTGCCCGAGAGGTTGGAGGCCACCAGACTTCACAATGAAGCTGAGCCTCTGGTGTGATGTGAGCGGTCTGATACTGATATCTTCGTTCCGTCTGGATAGAAAGGTAGTCTCTAGCACGAGGTTCATGCATTTTGCGACCTGGCCAAAAGGCTTCGACTTGATTCTGTTCCCATATTCAATGCTAGATGTAATGTGACAAATTTCATCCTCGCTGCCCCAAGAAGGGCATTTCATGTGCATGTCGTCCGGACCGCACCAGCGGAGGCATCGATGTGTGCATTGGCAAGGAGTTTCAATTGACTCGAATATGTGAATGTCGCTGCTGGAGTTTCTGGGTGTTTTGTTGTTGTGGCAGAGTGAAAGCAAAGGCGCGACTCGGGAAAGTTTGTCGCTGCGGCAAGTCCCGCAAAAGTCTAGCATGGACTTCTCGACGTCTTTGCCTTCGAGACAGCACCCACCACTCCACCAACGCACAACGCCCAGTGATCGCTGCGAAGGTATTACTTACAATCTGACAGCCTGGACCGCACAGCCTGATATTGACCAAAACATAGCTGTCGCCGCGGGAGTCCGCTTCCGCCGTCGACATGTCTGACGGTAAGTGCTCGGCAGGCAGGCTGCGGGTTGCGATATGTGCTGACCAAAATACCACAGCGGACTTCGAAAAAGTGCGCCAAGCGCAGGCGGAGCGCAACGCAGCATCAGGGAAGAAAGGCTTCAAGGACTCCTCCAGCCAGCGCACTAACAACAACAAGATCTCGCTCGCGGAAAACTTCGACAAGGATCTGTACGACACCAGCGACAAGTATGCCGGCTACAACACCTCCATTGCCGTCGACGATGACCAGGATATGGAGGATGCCGACGATGGCAACGATGGAAGATTAGTCGGGCAGTACACGGCTACGGCTGCTCAAATCGGAGAATGGGCACAAGGCGAAACGGCCGAGGACGATATCCTGCAAAGCCGGGAGAAGCAGGCGCAGATCGCGAGCAGAGAGAGCGAGTATCAGCAGAAGCGCTTCACAGCGCGCAATCTCGACGGCGATGGCCAGAAGTCGTACCGCGAAACGATGCAGGAGCGGGAGATCGAGCGAGAGGAGGCGCGAGTCCAGAAGCTCATCGAGGAGCAGAACAAGGAGAAGATCGCGAACGGCGATGATGAGATGGATGGTGTTGAGCATCAGGCTACACTCAAGGATAAGACGCCTGAGGCCGAAGACCGAAATGGAACGAACGGAGAGGCGGCAGCAGAGAAGCCAAGAAGGCGGAAGAGAAGATGGGACAACGACGAGTCTGCACCAGCGACCAATGGCGATGCTGAGACAAATGGCTTGAACGGACATGCGACCAATGGAGATGTCGAGCCAAAGAAGTCGAGATGGGATGCAACTCCCGCCGTAAACGGAGACGCTGCAGCTGCGCCAAAGAAGAGATCGAAATGGGACTTGGTCTCGTCAGGAGATGGAGGAGCCGCGCCTCAAAGCAACGGCGCCTCGGAAACTCCATCAGCACCCGTGGTCGCCTTCGGAACAGATATCAGCAGCCGCAATGCTCCTCTGTCCGATGAAGAGCTGGATGAGATGCTTCCCACCGAGGGATACAAGATCTTGACACCACCTCCAGGATACGAGCCGCTCAGAGCACCTGCACGACGCGTTGCGCCGTCAGCAACACCAGCTAACACCGGTGGTTTCATGAATCAGGAACCAGTCGATCCTCGCTCAATGGGCAAACAGCTGCCATCAGACATTCCAGGTGTCGGTGATCTGCAATTTTTCAAAGCGGAGGATATGGCCTACTTCGGCAAACTTGTGGATGGTGCGGATGAGAATGACCTTAGTGTGGAAGAGCTCAAGCAACGCAAAATCATGAGATTGCTGCTCAAGGTCAAGAACGGCACACCGCCCATGCGAAAGACCGCTTTGCGACAATTGACCGATAATGCGCGGTCATTTGGCGCTGGACCTCTTTTCGATCAAATTCTTCCATTGCTCATGGAAAAGTCTCTTGAAGATCAGGAACGACATTTGCTGGTCAAGGTCATCGATCGTGTGCTCTACAAGCTAGATGACTTGGTACGACCATACGTGCACAAGATCTTGGTTGTCATTGAGCCACTTCTTATCGACCAGGACTACTACGCCCGGGTGGAAGGTCGAGAAATCATTTCTAATCTTGCCAAAGCCGCAGGTCTCGCAACGATGATTAGTACTATGCGACCCGATATCGACCACGTTGATGAGTATGTGCGAAATACCACAGCTCGTGCTTTCGCAGTGGTCGCATCCGCTCTCGGCATCCCAACACTGCTTCCATTCCTGAAAGCAGTCTGCAAGAGCAAGAAGTCATGGCAAGCTCGACACACCGGTGTCAAGATTGTGCAGCAGATCCCAATTCTGATGGGTTGCGCTGTTCTACCGCACTTGAAGGGACTTGTTGACTGCATTGGCGAAAACCTCAACGACGAGCAGGCGAAAGTGAGAACTGTCACTTCTCTTGCTCTAGCTGCTTTGGCTGAAGCTTCCAACCCCTTTGGTATTGAAAGCTTCGATGACATCCTCAATCCTCTCTGGACTGGTGCGAGGAAGCAGCGTGGAAAGGGTCTCGCGGGCTTCTTGAAGGCTGTGGGATACATCATTCCTCTTATGGACGAAGAGTACGGCAACTACTACACTTCACAGATCATGGAGATTCTCCTCAGAGAATTCCAATCTCCAGACGAGGAGATGAAGAAGGTTGTGCTCAAGGTCATCAGCCAGTGCGCTGGCGGTGCTGGTGTTACTGCCCAGTACCTCAAGGACACCGTTCTTAACGACTTCTTTAAGAGTTTCTGGGTGCGAAGAATGGCACTTGACAAGCGCAACTACAAGCAAGTGGTGGAGACCACAGTCGATCTTGGTCACAAGGTCGGCGTCGGTGAGATTGTGGAGCGCATTGTTGGTAACCTTAAGGACGAAAGCGAGGCCTACCGCAAGATGACTGTCGAAACCATTGAGAAAGTCATCTCTGCCATGGGTGCTGCCGACATTAACGAGCGTCTCGAAGAACGACTTGTCGACGGTATCCTGCACTCGTTCCAGGAACAGAGTGTTGAAGATATTGTTCTTCTCAACGGCTTCGGCACTGTTGTCAACGCCCTTGGCACGCGATGCAAGCCTTACCTGCCACAAATTGTCAGCACGATTCTCTGGCGTCTCAACAACAAATCTGCAACTGTTCGACAGCAAGCAGCAGACCTTATCACGAGAATAGCCATCGTGCTCAAGCAGTGTGATGAAGACGTGCTGCTCGGCAAGCTGAGCTCGGTGTTGTACGAATATCTTGGCGAGGAGTATCCGGAAGTCCTTGGTAGCATTCTTGGAGCTATGCGGAGCATCGTCACTGTTGTGGGTATCAGCAGCATGCAACCACCCATCAAGGATCTACTGCCTCGCTTGACGCCAATTCTACGAAACCGACACGAGAAAGTGCAGGAGAACACAATCGACCTTGTGGGCCGTATTGCAGACCGGGGACCAGAATCTGTCAATGCCAGAGAATGGATGCGTATCTGTTTCGAGCTTCTCGACATGCTGAAGGCGCACAAGAAGGGTATCCGACGAGCGGCAAACAATACCTTCGGCTTCATTGCCAAGGCTATTGGACCGCAAGATGTCCTTGCTACTCTGCTCAACAACCTTCGAGTACAAGAGCGTCAATCTCGTGTCTGCACAGCTGTCGCCATCGGTATCGTCGCCGAGACTTGCGCGCCCTTCACTGTCCTGCCGGCACTCATGAACGAGTACCGCGTGCCAGAGCTGAACGTACAGAATGGTGTTCTGAAGTCCTTGTCGTTTCTCTTTGAGTACATCGGCGAGATGGCAAAGGACTACGTCTACGCAGTCACTCCGCTCCTCGAAGACGCGCTCATCGATCGCGACCAAGTGCATCGACAGACCGCTGCTTCCGTTGTCAAGCATATCGCGCTTGGCGTCGTTGGCCTTGGCTGCGAAGATGCCATGCTACATCTTCTGAACCTCCTGTACCCGAATCTGTTCGAGACCTCACCACACGTCATCGATCGAGTGATAGAAGCAATCGATGCGATCAGACTTGCGGTCGGAACTGGAGCAGTCATGAACTACGTGTGGGCTGGACTCTTCCATCCTGCACGAAAAGTTCGAACACCGTACTGGAGACTGTACAACGATGCTTACGTTCAATCGGCCGATGCAATGGTGCCATACTACCCGGCGTTTGACGATGAGAAGCTGAAGAGACATGAGCTTATGGTGATCATATAGATTTTACGGAATGAAAAGGCAGGAGTTTGAACTGGCACAGCGGGTTTTGAGAGCTATTGAATCGCTCTGCAGCGAGCAAGCTGAGTGCTCTTTCGCTTTCTGAAATGAAAGCTAACTTCTCTGTAACTAGTAGTCAGTCCATGAGCATGAACCGTACTGAAGGTTTGGGGCAGCATCTGTGAATGGTTCTCTGAGCCTCATGATCACTCGCAACTGTGTATCAATGTAGTCCCGGATGCAATCCGCCAAAACGCGGAAGCAAAGTTGCCCTACAGCGAGCATGTGAACAGCACATTGGCCCTAAGAGATGTTTGTAGCAATGCACCTTGACGCCCATCGACAAGGACAATTTGCTGACATGATCTACCTTTGAGCGAAGAATTGGCGTCGTTTCCATATTTGCGCGGCTGCCGCTTCACTTGCAGCAGGCTTGGCGGCAAAAGTGAAGGCGAGGTTTAAAGCTTTGGAACCTCACTTTGGCTTCTTTTCCTGAAAACATCAACACACCACCACATGCGAAGTCGAAATGTGCGCGACATCATCGTCTGCAAACAAGATGATAAGCACTATGGAGGAAGGCTCGACCGCGCCCGACGACACCAGGGACATCTTTCCTTTCCTCAATCTGCCGAGAGAACTACGCGACAATATTTACGACTACTGCAGCAGCGATGCTGTGGTTCTGTGTCGCGGTGATGAGCAGAATGAGCCACCGGTGGAGCGGAAAATGAGCATCGAGAGCCCGCCTCTGCTGTCGCTCATGCTTACCAACCGTCAAATTGGAAGCGAGTACACAGAGCTTGCGGAAGCGAAGCCAACTCTCAGCCTGCGGGACCACGAACTCTGCATTATGGCGACGCCAGACTTCTCCCGCTACAAGCTTAATGCGATTCGGCAAGCTGCAGTCCAAATCACGCCCCGCTGCGGCGTGTGCTTCGTTGGCGCTCATTCTTCAGATGATTGCGAAATGGGCCTTGACTTGAGCCTCGCGCTCAAGGCACTTCAAGAAATTTCCAAAGATGCGGCACTGCCGAAACTAGAGGCGATCACTCTGTATATCGCGCTGTGGGAAGTGATCGGCTCTCGTCCTTGTCGCTGGCCAGATTGTCCACTTTCGAAAGGAACCATGGAAATTATCAACAAGCTGGTGGAAGTCGAATTGATGAAGGAAGTCAAGGTCTATTGGTGCGAACCGGACAATCATGAGGGTATCACAGATCCGCTGAATGAAGATGTCTGGGCAACGTGGACTGAAGCAGATGGGTGGAAGGGACCCAGTGAGGAGACATCTCCTGCTGCCGGGCAGACAGACTCCTGATCGAGAGTCGGCATCAAGGTCGAGCGTTGGTGACGAGGCAGGGTATCGAGGAACGAACACTGAGCACTGACCCACGGCTTGAAGAAGCATGCAGGGCGAGCTGCGATTGAGACACAATCGGCGATCGACCGAGGCATGGGAGTCAATATGATCCTTCTGTAAAGACAGGGAAATAGAGTTAGCGATGGAGAAAAGCTCACGCCTGGAGAGAGACTCGTTGACTATCACATGCATCCTGGTCGAGTAGTCCTTGACCTCACTTCAGTCTCAGTTCCATTACTTTCTATCCATACTCAGTCTCAGATCCTCAGATTCACATGCACGGACCGCCCTTGAGACTCACATCACAGGCGAAATGCAGCTTCAACTCACGAAGACATTCTAGTATTTCAACACTTCGTCACATCAACAATCTTTCTGCAACAACCCACGAAATCCTGACAGTCACCTAGATGGTGTCGCACACATCATCTGAAAAGATGTCTGCCAACCAAGACTCGATGGATTCAGGTACTGCTGAAGAGTCCAAGGACATCTTCCCATTCCTCGATCTGCCGAGAGAACTACGCGATGAGATCTACGACCTCGGCACCACCAATGTCATCGAAGTACCGTTTGCCAAAAGCTGGAAGATCGAAGAGGGCGGCTCTGTCAGCGCTCTGAAGACGAAGGTGACGAATGCACCACACACCAACTTCATGCTCATCAATCGCCAGATCCGCGACGAGTACAAGCAGCGGCCTGGCACACAAGCAACCTTGGAGTTTGCGGACTGGTGCGATAACGAAGTTCATGGCTGGCATTTGGACTTCGTCTCCCGCAACGAAGCTTTGAAGCTGGTTGAACACGTCACAGTCCGCATCGTAAATCGCTGCCATAATTGCGATCCAAATGCAGATTGGTGCACTCTATCAACAGTCATCGAAGTTCTGCGTCGCGAAATATTCGAACCATTCCACGAAGAGTATGACGGCTTAACCTTTTCTGGTCCTGGGCTCATCGGCGAGCCAGCACTGCCCAATCTGAAGACCATCAAGCTAAGCCTGGGCATTCTGGAAGAGCCCCGTCTTACCGAAAATGTCCTGGCGGAGAAGCGTGATCCATGGCCAGAACTTGACCATGCGGGAGCTGAAGAATTCAGGCAGGAGCTTGGGAGTCTCTCCAAGGTCGACAAGATGTCGGAGATCGAGGTCTACTTCTGCTCGAGAGGTGACTGCGTCGCGGAGGAGGAGAACCTGAACTTGTGGGTTACCTGGACCAAGGACGGAGGATGGAAGGCACCAGAGAAGAACGAAGCCTGACAGTAAAGTGTTCTGGAGAGCGAAGTGAGGTCGAGGATCTCGTTCTGTGAGCGAGGAAAGCTGCGACATGCGCTTGCAGTGCAGAATTGGCGCACATGAGCTCAAAAGCCTGCTTTGAGTCGACTTATCCTATTGAGGAGGAATTGACCAGATTGAGAGCATTAAGCAATTTGAGTTGGACGGTGACAGCGTAGCCGGGAGGACACGACTGGAGTTCATCAGCATGGCATGCTCCATCATTTCGCCGCCCATACTCGACCGGATACATGACTTACCAGCAAGAATGATGTCGGTGCCAGGCAGCACTGAAAGAGAGAACGAGCGCTTCTCTGCTATGCTACAGAACCCATTCGAAAAGCACTCCTAACTCCAATACTCGTACATTACATTAAATTTTCAAAGCCATGCATTCTGTCTCCTCCATTTATCACATATCCTACACCATCCCATCCATCCACCCATATCTTCAATCCTAACTCAACCCCAACGGATTACTCGCACTCCCACCCCCATTCCTCCTCGCCGTCCCCCCAATCTTCTTCGTCGGTCCAGCCTTCGCACTCCCCTGTCCAGCAAGTCCCAACGGATTTCCAGCCGTAGCGACTCTCGGTCCGCCAACACCTACACTATCCTTGATATCATTCCCATACCCTGCTACACCTTGTCCCCAGTATCTTGTGGTATTGGAGATTTGGTTTCCAATCCCTTCACCCACCTTGTTGACAGAGTTGCCGATAGAGGTGATGAAGCCTCCTGCGTAGTTGCCTACACCTGCGACGCTGTTTTGAACGGTGCGGTTGATCCAGTTGCCGGACTTTTGGGCATTGGATGGGGCAGGACCGGCTTTTTGGAGGGAAGCGGCGGTGGGATTTTTGGGTGCGGAGGGTTTGGTGGGCGGGTTTCTAGCTGGAGTGGGCTTGAGGGCACCAGGTGCGGGTGTTGGGCGGGAAGGTGACTTTATCGCAGCACGCTGTGCTGGTTTCACTGGAGCCTTCGCTGCTGTTGTGGATGGCTTGGTTGGACGTGTGGTTGACATGCTGTAATGGTTATCTAGCACTGGTAGTGTGGTATATTTGTGATATAGAGAGAGAATGAGAGACACGGACTTGACCTACAATCTGTATGCGAGCTTCGGTTACACAGAGTCTCCTCTATCGCCACACATCTGACCAAACATGTTGCACACCAAAAGCTCGAAAACCTGGAAGCAGTGTGAGAGGTGACGTTTGTCTTCGCTCCTTCCCCAGTTGCGAACCTCACCCCCAGGCAACAGCGCTAAGCTCACTAGCGCCGCTTGCCGAGTGCCGAAAGTTTCAGGGTCCTCGACTTCAGTGCTCTTTCAAGGAGACGATGCTATACAATTGTCTCTTCCACCTCCACCACTTTTGTTCGTTCGGGAATGTTTCCTCTTCTTTCCGGAGTCTTAGGAGTCTTGCTTGGTGTATGGAGCCTATACCGAAGGACTGACGTGTGGCGTTGACCACAAGAGGTCAATCCGCGGCCTTGGAGGAAACCTATGCTCCTCCTTCGAAGAGCAACTTCGTCGAGGTGATATTGACCGCATTTCCAACGGCGACGCACCGCCTAATGCAGGCAGTCGTGTGATCAAAGGTCAGTATGCTCACCTCACTTGCGCTCAAAACACGTTGTGAAAACAACTTCCTTTCTCATCCCTTCATCTACCATCATCTACCACCGCCATCATGGCGAACCGCTCCAGAAACACGAGCGAAGCTGACAACTCGAAGCGCCCACCACTACCACACAAGACAAGCTTCAACGCAAATTTCTCATATCCACTCGACCGTGTCGACTCGCGCGCGGCACCTCCAAGTCCAGAATTTACTGCAGTCGGCAGTCCAGAAAACTCAGTCTTCAGTCCAAGCAGCACTGCTGCGCCGACTCCATCTCTACGTTCGCGCACGCAAAGCTTCGCAAATTCTTTCCAGAGTAAGTCCAACCCATCCGAGTCTCGTCCAGCCTGGCAACGGCATCGCAGAGGTAAAAACGTCGTGGTTGAAGTCTCGTCTGTTCGTGATGTCAAATGTGTTCCAGATGTCTCAACACCCGCTCCGAGCGGTCTCAAACTTTGGGAGCGCCGAAAGGCGACAGCTGACCGCAGAATTTGGGGTCGCTTGGAGGAGCGACTTGGCAAAATCGATGCATTCTTTGCCGAGGACGAGACTCAGTCATCTACTTCACAGCAGACAGGTATTGACAACACATCTGCAGAACTTCGGTCTACTTCGATTACCGACGTCATCGGAGAGGCTACCATCCGCCTTGGAGAAGCCACAGGCCGCCTTGGACAGTCGATCAAAGGTCTTTCTAACAAGTCTGAGCGAAAAGCCCAGAGGAAGCGAGCAGGAAAGCCATCTCTACCCAATCTTTTCGACAAACCAGAGACAGCAAAGCTCACAAAGTTCTGGGAAGGAGCTGAAGGAGAGGAAGACTTTTCTGAGTCGCTCAAGCGGTCGATTGTTCATCCGCACCTGAATGTCGAACCTGGTACAGAGCTACTCACACCTGTCCTCGAGGACGACCTTTTCACGGTTCCTCCAGTACCGGATCTACCAAGTGAGCACCTACTGGAACTTTTCAGAAGAGATCGCCCACGCCCACGCAGAACTCTACCACTACCCTTCATGGATGCTTCTCGACTGCAGCCGACTGGCCGCACTCTGGCGGACCAGCAGGACAAGGCGCGTAGGGTGAAGGATGCGCAGGATTTGTACGAGACGATAGTTCGCAATGCGGAGAGATCAGGGAATGCTGTACCACCATATGACTTTTTGGAACTTATTGGGAAGGGCGCTTTTGGTCGAGTCTACAAGTGCAGGGATCAGAGGAACGGAAATTTGGTTGCGGTGAAGATTGTCAATATTGACGAGCAGGATTGGTCTGAGGGTTTCGCTCTTGGCGATTCGCGCGATCAGACGATTAGGGATTTCAAGAAGGAGGTCAGCATTTTGCAACAACTGAAGGACAACAACGCCAAGAACGTCAATCTCATCCACGATGCCTTCGATTGGCACTCACAGCTCTGGATCGTCGCCGACTATTGCACAGGCGGTAGCGTACGCACGCTGATGCGGCCATTCGAGAAGAACGGCAAGTCTCAAGGCCTGGAAGAGAAGTATATCAGGCCCATCGCACGCGAGCTGGCGATCGCTATGAAGTCTATTCACGACCTGCACATCATCCATCGCGATATAAAGTGCGCAAACGTCTACATTACCGAACAAGGCAAGATTCAGCTCGGAGACTTTGGTATCGTCGGCGTCATCGACAACGACAACACGAAGCGCAAGACAGTCATCGGAACTCCGCACTGGATGCCACGCGAGATCATCGAATCTCTTGGCGAAGATAATACTAGAGAGGGTTATGGCAACGAGGTCGACATCTGGTCATATGGCTGCACTGTCTACGAAATGGCCACTGGCTCCCCACCATACTCGAACAAGTTCCCGGATATGATTCCATCGCTCATCGACACATCGCCACCTCAACTCGAAGGAAACCAATACTCCGATGACTTGCGCGACCTTGTCACTTACTGTCTCAATCCCGACCGACATGCACGTCCCTCGGCAGCTGAGATCCTTAATCACCCGTATCTCAAGGGATCCAGCAAGGCGTATTCGACCGATAGGTTGATCGAGTTGATTGAGAAATTCATGGTCTGGGAGCATGGAGGAGGTTCTCGCGCTTCCTTATGGATGGCTTCTCCAGCCGACATCCGCAATCTGCGAGGCACCGACGATGATGATAAGGAGGCCGAGGACGAGACGGAAGACTGGAACTTCAGCACTTCAGACGACTTCGACCAAGAATTCACCCGTCGACTCAGCCAGATGCCCACGTCACAGGCTATGAAGCCTCTCCAATTCGATGGTCCTGCTGGTTCTGGATTACCGCCACTCAATACTCAAGTCCTGAGTGTCGCAGAGCGAATCAAGCAAGAGCATACCGAGAAGTCTGCCACCCGAGGCGAGAAGTCTCTTGCGCGCCTCTATGATGTGAACGACCCATCTGGCTATCAGCTTACGAACCCAGTCGAGACGCCTCAACTACCACAATTGCCTCAGTCATCATCTTCTGATCTGCCTCTGCGCAGCTTTACAGAAGATGGTCCAACTCGCGAGAGCATGATCGTGCTCGATCTCGACGAGGCAGATGTCTCCCTCGGCGAAACTGCCACATCGACATTTGCTATGCACATGGACACCATTAACGAAGACACTATCAAGCCAGCTGGTCGACACCACCAAGACGATGACGAAGATGAGGACAACTATACGTACGGCAATTTCGATAACGATAACCGCAAGACGATGGACTGGAGCTTTCCAGGTGCGCCAGCCGCTCCCATAGTCGCCAAGCGTGATACCATGGCATGGAAGTTTCCAGGCGCCGCACCAGCAGCACAACCAAAGCGCGGCACAATGGACTGGACTTTTGGTACTGCAGAGCCTGCCGATCCAGATGAAGACGAAGACCCAGCGTCCACGAGTCACACAAGCGACTTTCCTCCCGGCTTTCGTCCCCACCCTCCAACGCGCACCGCTACAGAGCCTGTCGGACTTTCTCGCATGCCGAGCTCAGGTGCCATGTCCCCAAACCGAGACTCCGTACGATCGATGATCGACCTTGATGCTGGCGGCTTCGATCCTTCTTACCATGGTGCCGAAATTGTGCGTCCTTCGACCGCTAGCTCGCACATGACCGATGCAACTTCTGGCGACCCTTTCGATCTTGACGACGATTCAGAGCAGCGCGAAAGCAATATCAATCGCTTCTCCTACCACAAGCAATGGCGTTCGGAAGGTGGCCCAGAGATTAAGCGCAACAGCCACAAGACCATGCCAATGCACGAGCGTGGTAGCAGTCTCTCCAGCACCGACGCCGAGATGCCACAGACCGCCGTTGAGGGTGCATATGGCGCTTTTCCGATGCAGCCGGGCGCCATGAGATTCAGCGCGCTGGAGCAGGGACTCGGCCTTGCCGATGACGAGCCTATTGGCAACCGCTGGCCGACATTTTCGAGCTACAATGGATACGAGACAAGCCCACAGTATCCGCCAATCGATCCCGGCGTCCCTGCTCCCGGACCCTATAGTCGTGCTCGCGAGGAGCCTGTCCGGCCTCAAATCGCGTTCCCTAATTTCCGTCCGCCTCATCCAGATGCAATGGTCGAAGGCGCCGACGACAGTTTGGTGGACGTCGAAATGGGCCGCAGTCTCGGAGATCTTGGAGATGGAATGGTGGCGGTGACAAAGGCCTTGCGCAAGCTCGTGGGCATCGAGACAGAGGACGAGGAGGTCTCCTCCGACATCGACAGCGGCTTTGATAGCAACAGAGACGCGACCGAAGACGAGGCGGAGGGTCTCACGGCGAGGCGCCAAAAGCCTCGCAAGCCCTCCCCTCGTCTGCCCGCTCCGCAGACCTTGGGCTGAGAAAGCGACCGGGCAGGATCCCGGCTGTAGATTAGTTGTAAAATACTACGAAGCAATGAATGATGTGGAGATGTGTACTGGTTTCCATTCCCTCACACTGCTAATATACCGTTCTCTCCGGCATATGAGAGGAGGTTTGGGGCCTTGAGATGGGAAGCCGGACGCCCAGTAGTAGCAATATCGGAGAGTGGTATGCGTATTGTGAGCACTGAGAGCTCCACTTGGTCATTTCGATTCCGGCACAGGCTGTAGATCGAGCCCTTCACGTCACAACTGGTATGAGGATCGGGTGGTCTGCATCGGGAAATGTCTAGATGTAAACGCCGGGCCGTCCACTTTTTCGACGCTGACTTCGGCAGAAGCTACAGACAAGGCTCTTCATGTCGCAACTGGAATGATTAGCATTTGGTTTTAACGAGGAGATGACAGGATGTGGCTCTCGAAAGCTCCACCTATCCAGCTTCGACTCTTGTTCAGCCTATAGGCAAAGCTCTTCACGTCAGATCTGGCACAATTTGAGCTTCCATTGTCTGGCGAAATCGGCTGCATGTGGACTTCAAAAGCTCCACTCCAGCGACTCTCGCTCCTTCTCTGCCTAGGGACAAAGCTTTCTACGTCAATTCTGATGTGAGTAGCACCTGCTCCTTCTCGCGAGATGAGTGGATGTGAAGCCAGGAAGCTTCACGATACCAGCTGCAACTCTCTCTCAGCCTGGCGACCACGCTCTCCACGTCAGTTTCAGCACAAGCAGTACCTGCTTCTTTTCAGGAGATGGCTCGATAGGAGCGCTGAATGCTTCACCTGGCTATCGTCAACTCCGAGTTGAGCTGAACATCATGCACTCCATGTCAGTTCTAGTGCGACAAGGCCACTGAATCCAGGGGGAAGTTGGCGCTTGTGGGGCGCTCACAGCCTTGCTTTACAGCCTTATCTCTGGCCCATGGTCGCGGCAAGGCCCACAATCTCTTTTCTCGTACAACAAACCTCTGCTCCATATGCAGAAGGAGCTGCTTGTGAGGCCTCTCGCAGCTTACTTCGTTGTACCCTCTCCGATGTCTGGATGAGACAAAGCTACCGACCTCTTTCCTCATGCAATGAGCTTCTTTTGCGCGTTGCGAAGGAGTCGCTTGTGCTTTTACTCCTCCGCCCTCTCTCCAACGTCTGGCTGGAACAAGGCTAATAAGCTCTTTTTCGGGCCATGAGTCTCTGCTTATGAAGACGCAGCGACTGCGTGTGAGGCGGTCGAACACTTACTTGAGAGTCGTCACTCCGTGCTACGAGCGAAACAAGACTGCCGACATCCCTTCTCGTGCAACGACTCTTTGCTTCTCAGTACGAAACGACTGCCTATAACGATCTTAGAAGCCAACCTTGCCGCAGCCTTTCCAAAGTTCGGCTGAAGTAAGGCTGCCTACCTCTGTTCTTATATATCGAGCTTCTGCTTTGTACGCCGGAGCGAACACTTGTGGGGCGTGCTAGGAATGGGCGAGGAGCCTTGTCTATTCCTCAACACCGCTTCCTGTCTCTGTCGAAGAAACGTTCCCAGAGTTCTTGGACCTGAACCTGGACCTTGAAGCTGAACCTATCCATTTCGAACCCGGAGCATGCGACGAGGACTGCTCTGTATATGACGACGATGGACATGCTGAAACTACATCATTCGAAACGCCGTACTTGACTCTGGGCTCCACAGTATATCGAGCACCGGATGAAGAGACAGCCCAGTCCAACAGAGGTAGATTCAAGGAACGCCTGCGTAACGTCTTTCTGGCCGTACTCAATGTTGCTTGTGGTTCACCCGGGAAGGAGAGTTACTGGATGTGTCGTCGGATGAGGATGCAGTACCGCCAGCTTGGACGCACACGCGCCGGCATGCGATTGAAACAACGCTGCCGACCTCAGTTTTCGACTACCGATTACCTGCTCAGTGAGGTGAAGGTGTTGGTTGTAAAGTGTTACCCCAATAAGCTTGGCCGTGCTCGCTCGTTGCTACGACTGAAACAATGCTGCCGGCCTCTTATCTCGTTTCGTGAGCCAGTGGTCCGTATAACGGAGCAACTCGTAGTCAAGAATCTTTTCGATACACTTGAGCATCGTCGCTCCTTCTCACGGATGCAGACAACGCTCTCGATGTAAGTTCTCACATCTTCTGAAGTCCGTATCTTGAGCAGAGACTAATGCCCACAAAGCGTGTCTAGATCCTCTTGAATGTCGTCGCTCCGCTCGGTGACTGGCTCAACGCTCCTGATCTCCGTTCGGATACGGCCAGCGTCGATCCTTATGGGCGAAGCTACCTCTTTCTCGGCCTTATAGGATGGATCTCAGCGCATTCTTTCCAGATCGAAATTCAGACCCTACTTCTTGGGTAAGTTCTGACGCTATGGGCCATCCGTATCATGAGCAGAGATTGATGGCCGTGAAGCGTCTTCAGACATACTTGCGTGCCGTCGCTCCGCTCGAGAACTGGCTCAACGCTCCCAAAATCCGTTTGAACACGCTTGGCGGCAATGCTCGAAGTCGAAACTGAGTCGTTCTAGGCTTTGAAGGACAGACTGCAGCGCATCCTCTCCAGCCTGAGGTTCAAACTAAGCTCCCAAAGTCAATTGTCTTGCCTGGAGTAAGCACATAGCGAGAGGAAGCAATGGCTCATGAAGCTGTTCCCATTTCACCATCATTTGCTTTCTCCCTTCGAGCCGAGACTCGAAAGGGGCTTCCAGTGTCCATTTCAGTAAAATGTGCCATCTGCATTGCGAGAGGAAGCTGACTCTCGTGAAGTATTGGAATGATCACTTGCGCCTGCTCGCTCCCCGTCATAAGTGAGATCACGCTGTGCGCGTCAGATCTAGCATCATCACTGTCTGGGTGCCGGGAAGGAGAACCCGCTTGTAGACATACTTCAAGGGCTCTCTTGAGTGCTTTCCCCACTCTTCGCCCAGGCTGGATCAACGCTATCGACATCGCATCTCGCACTCCAGGCATCTTGGTATCGATTGGAGCAAGGGCTTGTGAATAGGCCTGGGATCCTTCTTGAACGCTTTCACTCTCCTGTACGAAGTTGGGACAATGCAGTCCGCATCGATCTCGTGCTCTGAGCACGTTCACATCGTAAGGAGCCGATACTTGTGAGCCAATCCAAAGTCCGCGCTTATCTCCTTTCTGACTCGAGAGTCGGACTATGCTCCCCGAGTCAGTGCAAGTCTTCCAGAAAGAATCTTCGATCTCCTGGAACAATGCAATTCACGCATACAAAGACGCTATTGCCGCAGCGAATCTGGCGAACGCCAATGACAATAAGTTGGTCTCTGTCCTAGAGGCGATTGACGCAGAGCTCTTGCGAGAAGGCAAGAGAGCCACAGGCACACAGATGCACCGCCATAGGACCCTTCAAGTATGTCTCTCGCTTTGCATCCCTCCGCTCCAAAGGGAAGGCCATGGTCTCCAGATATATTGCAGCATCACATGCCGAAGTTGATGCATCCCAGAAGACCAGTCCTGTGACCATTTGATTCTCTACTCGGATTCACCTCTCTCCTCAATGAGCCTTGAGCAACGCGCGAAGTCTCATTGCATAGTGTACGATCCAATTCTTGATACACGGAGCGATAGGTACAAGTAGAGAGCCACTAGTACACTTGGTGTCAGTCAGTCTCACTCCATTGAGCTATTCGAGCTGAGCGAGATTGAAACTGGTCGTCCTATCTCATTGCATTGTTCTCGGAGCTTTTACCAAGCGAGGGGACGCTCAAGACTACACTTGAGCTGTTTGATGCTCTATTGCGGAGCCGAAGCCGTGCCATCGGTTTCTGTCCCAGGCAAATCTTGAGGGTCTGAGCGTGTTGAGAGCGATTATGCGTGAAAAGCAAGTGGCGGTTCACTTGGTCAGAACCCTTCTCTGGAAGGAATTCAATTTCATGCTGTCCGCTGCAAACCAAGTTTGCCGTCTCGAAAGCCTTTCCGGCGAAGTCCCGTTGCGCGAGCGGATCTGGTAACTCTCTCACGCATATCAATACCGCTCGATCTTGAAGCTCGAATCCTGCTGCTCAATGCATCTCCCGTGAACATGTCTAGGCGAAGAAGACCAGAGTGGAATCTCATCCATTCATCCATCTACATAAAAGTCCCTATCTGAGTAGTGTAAGTAACCCTGTCTCTCCCATCAATGCAGATCATCAATCATAAAAAGAACTGAGCGGTATATATCCACGCAAACCATGCGACACTATAATCAAAGCCGCCCAATCAATAGAAGCAGCGCAATAACAGCAAGCTCATTCGCAAATCCGTGGGGCTTGTCATCCACAACCTCTTCTTTCTTCCAGAACCAGCCCTCACCCCAGCCTTTTCGAGGCTTTGAGCCCGACCGGAACCATAAGTCGCCCGCTTCGTTTGTATTTCTCTTCTCTTTCCAGAACCAACCATTTAGTCAGTCGAATCTACCTCTCGATCTCTCCAGAATCTTCTCCCAATTCTCCTTCCTCTTCTCTCGAGCATCGCGCTCCATTTTAGCACCGATTCCGTATGCCAGAGCACTTGCGCCGAGACCGGTCCAAACCGCCCATCGGAATCTGCGTCGGTACTTCTTCCATTTCTTCTTCATCTCTTTGACTTGTTCAGGAGTAGGCTCGTGGTGATGGCGACGAGGAAGGCTTGAGCGTTTCCCGAGACGATTGCCGCTGAAGACACGCTCCTCGCGCTTGATCCGTGGGTAGTGTCTAATGTCGTCGGAAGCTTCGGTACTGGTCGGCTCGGTCGAGACCGCAGAGCTCTGTGACTTGGGTGGAGAAGATGTGGAAGTGGCGTTCGAGACAGTGCTTGGCGACTGAGCGATGCCTTCGCTTGAAATAATGTTGTCCCATCGGTCACCGACGAAGCCAGTCGGCGATGCGAAGCTACCGGTTTCGGGCTCTGTGGTACCGTCAATAGGATTGACACTAATTGACTTCTTGGATTCTGTTCCCTTCGTGAGGCCATGATCTTCGAGACCAAGCGGCGCGGATGCAGGTATGGCAGGAGGCTCAATCTTGGCAACCTTCTTGAACACAAGAAGATCTTTCGTGCCATGAATCACCTGGAAGCCCTCTTTCTGTAGCTCAGCGAAGTGAGACACAAACCTGGCGGGCTGGTAGAGGTGGGAAAGAGCCTCTGGAATTGAGATAGGGGTCTCCTTGCCAGTGAAGTTGGTGGAAGTTGTGGCAATCGAGAACATGTCATTGCCAGAATCGTAGGCGAGTACCTTGTAAAGAGGTGGCTCTGCCCACTGAATACCAGAAGATGTCTGACTCTGCGATGGTGTCTTCTCACTGCTGTCCGAGGCGATCACTTTCGGCGCATCCTTTTCGATGCTACGGGATCCGTACACATCTTTGTCCAAGCCGAGCTCGTTCGCGATGGTTGAGCGCATCTTGAAGGAGCTTTCTGGGGCCATTAATGCTTGAGCTTCATGAGCTTCCTTCTCCTGCGCGGCAATCTCTGCTTCCAGGTTGTCACGCTTGAAGTTGTACGTCTCCTCTTTTTCAAAGTCCGCGAGTGCTTTGCCAAGATCAACATCGGATTCGACTTCGACGACCTGTGGCTCCTTTTTTGCGACTTGTGCTCGAGGCATGGTCGGTGGAGTCTGACGGTGATTGACATCGATCTTACCATACTGCTTTTCGTAGATGTCACGAACCTCGCGCACGAGATCTTGATCACTCTGCTTCTTCTGCTCGTACTTGGCGAGTTCCTGGTCTAGTTCCTTGTCCAAAGACATTGAAGCGGGCCGCTTGTACCATTTACTATTGCCCTTGGCATACTTTGTGACATTAGCACTCATGTCGCCTTCAGCCTGTGTCGCTTCTGCTGGCATGTTCGGCTTTCGTGCTTCCGCTAGCTCACGCTCGAGTTGCCTGATCCGTTCGAGATGCTTCTCTTCCTTGATGTTGCTGCTCATCTTGGTGCTGTCACGCTGGTCACGTAGCGCTTGGTTCTCGTTCACGTAGATATGCTTTTCCCATTTAGACTTCCATGCGCTGTTTTTCTGAGCGCTGTCCACCTCCTTCTCGAGCTGTCGTATTCTCTCGACATGCTTTTCAGAGGCCGTGCTGCTTTGCTTGAAGGCGATGTCAAGCTCCTTTCGCAGCTCGGCGATTTTCTTCTTGTAGCGCTCGGTCTCACTTTGATACTGCTCGATTTTAGAACTCTCGCCAGCAGCTTTCTGAGCCTTCTCAAGCTCCTGCTCAAGATATCTGATGCGATCGACATGCATCTCAGCATTGGTACTGCTCTGTTTGTAAGCCGTATCGAGCTCTTTGCGAAGAGACTGTATCTTGTGTGCGTAGCGGTTCTCGTGAGCTTGCATCTTGAACTTCTGTTCTCGGATCTCAGCCTCAAGAATCGCATTGGCCTTCTCGAGCTTTGAATGCTTCTCGGCGTCACGAGCTTCAGCGGCAGCCTTTTGCTCCGCCTTTTCGACATCGTATCTGGCCTTCCTCGCGTTCATGATATCGATCCACCGCATGCCAGACTTTCGCATCGACAGAATATCATCCTCGGCTTGTTTCACTGGGTCACCTCTTGTCCGACGTACACGGTCTGCTTGGAGTAGCTCTGCCTGCTTCTCCCAGTCTCTCGGCACGTTTGCCTTGTACTCACTGTGATCACCGGTGGATTCGTGAGCGGCAGAGTCATCCAAGTCTGTAGATTCAAAGGCAGACCTCTTCGGACTGCGACCAAGCCTGGACATGATCTGATCGTATGGTACGCCTGATCTTCGCATTTCTTCGAGCTTGAGAAGCTCCTCTGATGTCCACTTTCCTGACTCCTTGGCCTCGAGTCGATCGAGGGCTGATCGCAGAGTGGTGCTTGTTTCATGTTTGGGCACAGCCTCCACAACATTTTCCAGCTTAGCAACAGGTTCCGTCGGAAGTCTAGCAGCTTGTAAGCTGTCCAGCTGATCCAACTGCTGGTTGGTTGTATCCAATTTTCTCTCAATAGCTGCCAATTCTGCTTTGGATCCGTGTCTAAGCAGCTTTTCCTTTGCTCTGATCAAGTTGCGAATCTGTTGTTCAAGCATGACCCTGTATTCTGCTTGATCCCACTGGCTTGATGCAATATCCGCCTTGCCATATTGACGAGCTCTTATCTCGTTCAACTCGTTCTGTGAATTGTTCTTCGCCTGCAATCCGGCCTTGTGCTTTCCAACTGAAGCACGAACGTCCTCAGCAGTCAAAGCATCGACCTCTTTCTCTGGTACCCTGGTAACAGCGGAGGTCTTCGTAGCGCGGGTCTGGAGTGATGTATTGAGCAGAGATGGGAAGTACACAGAAGTCTTCTTGCCTTCCGAATCTTGAGTGGGAACAGGAATAGCTTTGCGGACCTCTAGCGAAGTCTTCGTCGTCTTCACAGGCACATCGACTGCTTCAGAAGACTTCTCGCTGAGAACTGATTTGAAGCCATGAGCCATGAGGGGAGACAGAGAGCCTTTCGGCTGTCCCTTCAGTGCTGCGCGGAGTCGGGATGCTTCACTACCTTCTGGTCTCGGTTTCTCGATCCAATTCGCTTTGAAACTGTGGTCCATCAATGGCGATTCAGATGTTTTGGGGTGATCTTTGAGCTCGGAGCCAAGCTTCGTCACCTCGGATTCTACGGGCTTTGGTGCGTCTATCGGTACCATACGATTTGATATTGGATCGTACTCGTAACGTCTGGTCTGTCCCGTAACCGAGTCCCATTCTTCGCGTCTGGTCTTCTTTGTCCAGGAGTCCCACGATGTGGACGAGCCATATGAGTAACTGGTGAGTTGACCATTGGGGCCGTCAGCTTCAGGACGATGCACGGTCTTCTTGGAGTCGTAGCTATAGTTCGTGAGCTGACCTTCCGGTACGTCATCTCTCCGTGGGGACGGAGATCGATTCCGTCTTATCGATTCTGGATCAAGTGGCTTATATTGTCCAGGCTGCTGCTTCTTCTCTACCGGAGCTGTCTTACTACTGGACGTCGAAGGAGAGGCAGAAGGTGTGGCTTTCGGCTTCGAGAAACCTGCAAGACCCATATCTTCCCGCATCCAGCTCGGCACCAATGGGCTCCAGAAAGGCTCGAAACGCTTCCCAAAGACTGCCTCGTATGGGTCCTGCTCGATGCGCTTGCGCATGGCCTCCATCTGCTCTTTCCACTCCTTCTCGCGTTGACTAAGCTCAAAGCCATCTTCCTCGTGTATTTCCTCAGGCTTCTTCTCTTGAGCATCCTCATCGCCCTTTCGAGGACACCATTTCGGTCTGCCTACATGACTGGCGAATCTGATATGCTTTGACGTGAAGAATGGGCGTTGATTCACGTCCCAGTCCCATCGACCTTTTCGACGCAGCTTCTCTAGTAGCTTTGCTCTTGTCTTCAGTGTTCGATATCTACACAACCGGTAGTACGAGGGGTCGTTCTTGTTGGCATAGTCATTTGGCCGTCTCCAACCAAGGAAGCTGCGAGAGTGGGACTGAGTGTAAGCAGCACTGCTACGAACGATGGCTGTAACCGTGGCCCGAGTAGCTATCGACGTCAAGGCATGCCGTCTGACAGCAGCCAGATTCTGTGGTTGCAACATGGTCACCGTCGATGCCAGTCGCCCGAGTTGATCAGCAGTAGCAGTCGTAGGCTGCTATCCTTATCGATGCCACATCTGCCGGGTATTCGGTATTCGATCAGACCTGAGAGTATATATTGTAGAAAGGCTACAAGTAAGGCCAGACTTCTCTGGATGGCCACAACAGCGGCAGAAACAGGCACACTTGTGCTTCCCAGAGATGGAGGAGCTGAGAGCTGTTGATACCGTGCACGGCATGCTATCTCGGTGACTCGGTCTCGTGTCAGTCATGGGCGGGGTTCGAGTGGAACGCGTAGCGCCCAATCAATGAGCTCATGGACTTCATGGGTCGAACCTTACTCCGCTTCCGTGCCGAAGCGCTAGCATGTGACCGAGGGACGTGCGGCTCAACGGGTCGTCGGCATTTGCAATAGTTCCCACTGCACGGCTTGATCTTGACCAAGCCTGGCCATAGAAGGGAATCAAACGTTACAGGGAATGTGAGCTATCATTGACTTATTGAGGGCGGGCACTGATCACTACACACTTTTGGTACCCATACTTGAAGTTTTCTGCTGCACGATTCATAACTACTCATGTGATTGTGAAGCTGCTATTCGAAAAGTCCTCATGCTCAGTGAGAAAGGCATACTCCAATACGGAGCTAAGCAAGACGAGTCGACTTGCGAAGAAATTCTGATCTGATGTCCAATGTTTTTGCGGAAGCCCAAGCTCACGTGGAGAGACGTCTGCCATTGTGCAAGGCCCAATATACTCCATCGACCCCATCAGGTCGTGGCTTGGGCGCAACACAATTGGAAGTCGAACGTCTGGAGTAGCCACCACCAAGTCGCCAGAGCGTGCATGAGAGGGGACAGCCCAGGTCAGTGACAAGAACCATTCCTCTATTGGCAATGTCAAAAGAGACATGATCGTATCGCGGAAGGTGGGAGAGGTTGCCCAGCGATCACCACGAGATTGTTTGCGAAGCCATTGGTCGCGAAGCCATTGTTTTAGTCTCGTGAAGTCAATCTGATGCTGTATGGAGTCCGGACATGTTTTCAAGCTTGCGTACGCAGCATCAGCTATATTGATAGCCCGCTTCCTTGGCTCGCTCGACTTGTCAAGGCCTGCTAACGATCGCTGGAGGGATGGATTCCACGCGGGCACCCGACGCCAATGACAGAACTCAAGGTCTCGCAGATCGAGATCAATTTGATGATTGCGATCTAGAAGTCTGATTGTGATTGCGAGAGGGATGCCGGCGTTGTGAGCAGTCGTGATTCGACCGGAATCAAGTTTGGACAAGCTGAAGTTTATTGCGTCAACAAGAGCGCTGGTCTGCAAGGTCTGAGGCTTTGCTAGAGCCTCGAATCTCGTTTCTAGGTCGTGCGGAAGATGGTGAAGCACTGCCGACGGTTCGTCGACAGTCTCTGGTAGGATCATGCCGATGACACCTACAGCCCAGCCATGTACAACCAATAACCCAGCCTTCGGGAAACTCCAGGACGTCCATTTCTGCGGCTCATAAGCTATTTGCTCATGGCGCGCGCGAGAACTGCTCAGATGATAGCCAAAATCGCCACGAGCGTATCCCAGCCAGGAGCCATCAGCTGTCTTGCAACGCCAATCGGGTACCCAACTTGGCAATTCATTCTTGGCATCTATGGTGCCACCAAACGTGGCATTGAGTAGAAGTATATTGATGTTGCTGTCCCTTTGTATAAGATATCTTGCAAGATGCTCAAAGACCATTGCGACTGTGTTTCGCATATGATAATCGATCATTATGTGCTTTTGCGACGTGGTCATCAATGGTGCCTTGAGCATTCCCGCTGGGATATTCGCGTCGGTGGACATGCCTATGACACCGTAGACATGATCGCGTAAATCACTACATTGACACCCAACAGACCTGCGAAGGACCCGCACAATGTCGTTCTGCCCGTAAGTGTGCAGCTCTTGCAAGTACTCGAATTTCTTCTGCTGACCACTAGCAACAATCAATGCACGATGCCCGGGCTTCGGACGAAGGAATCGATTTGAGATCAGTGCGAATGGGTTCTGCCAGGCTTCTTGGTCACGCTCGTGCCGGCGAGCCAAGGCTGACCACACGTCCGAAGCTCTATCAATCACTTGCAACAGGGTCGTCCATGAAGTATGTGCATCATTGTAAAGCACAACGATATGGGCTGCGGACCAAACCTCTTGCAGCACCCAGATTCGGTGAAACCACGGCGCGTCAACCAGCTCTTTGCAGGTCTCCATCACAGTGCTGCGGAATTGTAAGCTTTGCACTGGATCTTCTATGGTCCATAGGATCTCCCAGAGCTCGTTCTTCAATATCAGTAAATCAAGACTTTGTAACGCTGCGTATTCTCCCAGCCAAACCACAACCTTTTCAGCCTTCGAAAAAATGCTCAGCATGTTGTTGACTTGCGTGGATCGCTCCTCCGTGTCGTCTTGATTGATACATAGCGCGTCGGCCCATACGTACGTTGGCAAACTGGGACTTCTCAAGCGGTCGAGCGCCCCGTAGAGGCTTGCGGTGATCGCCATCGTTTGACGATCGCACACGATTGAATGGCTGCGATGCATCGAAGTCCAGCAGTACGACAACGCCGAATAGCGAATCCTCACCTGCTGGCGATGCAACACCACACCTTCAGCCAAAATCATGTCGACGACCTCAAGACGCCCATTGAGAGGAGTCCCTCGCTCTCCTGGTGCCAGAACTAGGATCCGTGTTTGCCAATCCATGATGGTCTGGTAGAAGCCCGTAGATTGCTGTGCCTCCGGCCGGTCGTCCATGTTTCCAACCATGCAGCTCTACAGAAGAGACTGTCCAATTCGTCTAGCGACAAAGATCCTACACCGCTCTGTCGTTCTCTGTCTGGATCCTCAGCACAGAATACAGCA
Organism: Pseudocercospora pini-densiflorae CBS 125139; assembly: GCA_000504365.2. Taxonomy (NCBI): domain Eukaryota; kingdom Fungi; phylum Ascomycota; class Dothideomycetes; order Mycosphaerellales; family Mycosphaerellaceae; genus Pseudocercospora; species Pseudocercospora pini-densiflorae. Next base: position 129,856 of record AWYD02000217.1, read on the forward strand.
GGGACCACTGCCATGGCAGGTCAATCTCAGCAGCTGAGCCCTTGCATCTTGAGTGCGTTGATTGTCACACAAAGCCCCGCCACTGCAAAGAAACGCATTAAGCCCCACAATCTTGGGGGCGATGATAAGCGAGAGCGTGGACCTCGAATGATGGGTCTAAATTTTGAGAGCGCAATCTCTGAGCCAGCGTAGTCCCGGAGCAGGTGCTCAGGCTGTAAGAAAATCCAGATCGCTCGTCTCTATATCGTCAGGCCAATTGCCGCCGGTCACGATCCAGCTCCCAACTCGATCACAATCGGCCTGTTTCCATAGCTCCAAAGACTCTCCTTCCCCCACATACTCTCCCTTGAGCTTGACTTCCCGAAGTCGAGGCATTTTACCAGCAAAGGCATGGAAGCAGTCGCGCGCTGTCCCTTTGCTAAAGATAATCTGGGCCAGTCTGAGGCTCTCCAGAGTCGCGCTGTGGCGAGTGATCAGAGCCGTCAGTTCCTGAGGCTCACACTTGAAATTCGAAAGTGCGAGCACTCTGAGATGATGCCAATGGATAGCCCCCACGATATTCTTAAGCGACATGGCGGCTTCCGGCCTGGTTGCGAAGAAAGGTGCATAGAACGAAAGAGACCGGAGAGAGGGTGCGTGCCTAAGGAACTTTGCGATTCTGCCGTCTGTAAGTGCCTCAAATACTCGCGACTCTGCGACCCAGTCTTCTTCCAAGGCTCTTCCGCAGGGCGACAATGTTCTGTACAGTAGCGTCCAGTTCGGAGGTTTTGGAACATCGCGCTTTGCGACACTATTTATGTCAAAGCATAAGTCTTTGACTGTATGCATTGATTTGTAAATCTTTGACATGACTTCTTCCTCCTGATCGAAGAATTGGTAGGACAGCGGCGCCCCTTCAATGGACCTCAACACCCGATCGCTTTCAGACGCTGCGATCAGAGCGTGTGTGAGCGGCACCATGCATGGCTGGTTACTGACCTCGTCTCCTATCGGTGGGAGTAAGGTCCGTCTCAAATCTTCGACGCATTTCCACGGCCTGTAGTAGCCATTACTCAAGTCAGCAATGCTGAGAATAATGTCGTCCAACTTCGGGCAGAGCTCAAATATCCGCCTGAAGAATGCCAAGGAGCCTTTTTCATTGACCAACCGAAATTGATCAAGCATGACACTTTGGAAGTGATAGTATGCATTCTCCAATTCTTGATCAGAGTGAAGGTTAGAGATAGCTTTCTGCGCATTTACCAGCCGTCTCCGCACTCGCCGTTGAGTGCGCTCGTCCAGTGCGTCAAATTCGAATACCTCATCGAGAGAAGGCAATTCACCTCTGGCTCCAGCATCCATCAGCTCCAAATTGCGGATCTGATCCCGCCACTGGGCGAAGTCCTGAAATGGTCGATATCTGTCTGTTTGCAGATAGAGCTCTCTTACACCACTCGCAACGTGTTTGTTACGCTGGCAGATATCTTGCATCGTCTCAAACTCACTCCTGATGAGATGGAGTGGTATCTTTTTCAGAAAGAAGTCGTCTGCGATGGCCGAGATCGCGCGGTTGACGAGGCGCAGCTGGTGTATGTCATCTTGGAACGGCATCAGCTCGCATATCTGATGCAGCAGCTCAACTGGAAGCTCGAGAAGAGACATGTTGGATGATGGTGGAGTTACGCAGAAATGCAATTGTCTGGTGAAGAAGTGTCGTGGTCAAGAAGACGCGTGCAAAGTCGGAGGGTTGCGACGCGACTTGCTGCGATACACGTCACAGAAGCGAGGGCACGTGCACAATACATTACACAAGGATTCTAGGTTTTGCGCTTTGATGCGGAGACATCTTAACATGTCTGCTACTGAAGCCAGAAACCTCAAAGTCACTTATCCAACACGATGTTGAGCATTCAGCCATTTGTCTGACGGAGCTGTATGCTGTTGTCAAGCCCCAAATGCTTGAACGAACCGCCTCAGGTCTCCAGGGGATGGAACAGCACAGGTTCTCTATCGTTCGGCCTGGTGCTGGCGCCGTGGCAGAGGCTACAAGACCTTTCTGACCTCTGCCTCAATCTCGGCGAGAATTGTTACCAGGCCAGAGCCATGGATGACCTGCAGTCACTCGATAGCGAGGGCAAGAGCTCTCGATGGATCCAGTGGCCGGCGTTTTAGGCTATCTCACAGCGAGATGCTCTGGAAGTATTGGTCGGTGCGCGACAGTGGATTGCAATCCTGACAGGCTGTCGGCCGTAGGTGCGACGAGTCGTATGGGAATCTTGCGCTGATGCCTTTTGAGACGCGAGTTAATGCTCACTGACAATGCCAGAGAATTTGTGGACCTCCATGGAGGCTCCAAAGATATCATGCCGCAAATGGTGTTCACGAGACCTCGAAAATGTCTGTCGTGTCCTCAACTGTCGGCAGGAGCTGGGCCAGCTTGTTTGCATCCCTGAATGCTTCAGGCACGTTCTCCCTCATACCCCGAAGCTTCTCTTCGATCACCGAGTGTTTCTCCTCTTTTGCCGTGTATTGCCTAATGACCTTGTTCGTGCTGTGCTCCACGTACACCCTCGTATCTCGTATCCTGATAATGACTCCATCAAGTCGCAAGAAGAATCTGCTTAGCACAAGCAGTCTCTCTGGCATCATCCGGACCTTGATATTGAGCAAGCCAATGCCATTGTCTGCAAGTTCGTCTTCGTATAAGTCCACAGCGTCGAAGAACTGGATCGGGTCCTGCCGGCTAAGCAAATCTATTCGGATGGGATCTCTCGCATGCGTACTTGCTCGCCATTCTCCGCTCGCAGCAGCGCTATCCGTCGTGCCTTTGTAGTCTGTACTGTAGCTCCAGTCGAAAGGCTTCACCACTTGCTTCACTTCTTCTTGATGCGATCGCTCCTTCTTCCACTCTTCGGCGACTGCGACTTGGAGCATTCCTTCCTCGGTCTTGGACACTCGATCTAATGCATCGCGTGCATTGAAGGATAGCGTCCAGCCAGATTTGACGTGTGATATCGAGACAAAATTGTCACCAAAGATCATCTCTGGAATGGGAATGCCAATGTCGTTGGAAAGAGCTTCGATCGGATCGGCTTTCAGGATCGGCTGCTTGCGAGTGCTGACGCGCCAGACTCCATTCCTGCTCGTCGCAGTTTGCACGCCTGGAAGCGCTCCATTCTCCGCCATTTTGGTTTGCGATGGCAGTTGTCGCAATCATTCATGCTGCTAAGATCGAATCTTGGATCTCAAATCTTGGCATGAGTGCTCGGAGTGGGGAGCTTCAAACGCCGACAAGGATGAGTCGCATAGCAACGGTTGCCACGCGACTATTTACTTCAATGCAGCCATCTCGCTGACCAAATCGTGAACACCAATCACACAAGCAGCTACTTCTCTGCTAGTACTCACTTCGCCAGTATACTGTCATTGAAACACAGGCTTTCTCATTCATTGACAGCATACACCATGGCGGACATCCAGAATCTCGAGAAGCGCTTCGAGGCGATATCAGTGCAGGAGGAGAACCAGGATCCAAATGCCGCAGACCAGCACAAGACGAAGGTAGAACTGTGCGTGTCCTCTATGAGACGGAATCGCTGACAGAAGAACTCAGACGACCACTACAATCTCGCTCTCAAACCTCGGCGCATCACAGAACCGCATGAAACTTCCTCTACAGAAACTACCAACAAACGCGGCAGGCCAAAAGATAGCAACAAAAATCACACTTCCGTCACAAGCAGCACAGCGACCATCGTCTGAAGCGCGACCTTCAGATTCAGCAGCAGGAAACGCAGAACCCGGGGAGAAGCAGAAGCCCAAGCAGTGGCATTTGGGCATGTTTGAGATTGGCAAGCCTCTCGGAAAGGGCAAGTTCGGTCGCGTCTACCTCGCCCGAGAACGCAGTACAGGCTTCGTATGCGCTTTGAAGGTTCTACACAAGAGCGAGCTGCAAGCGGGCAAGGTGGAGAAGCAGGTCCGTCGCGAGATCGAAATCCAGTCCAACCTTGCTCATCCCAATATCCTGCGATTATACGGCCATTTCCACGACACAAAACGAATCTTCCTCATCCTCGAGTTCGCAGGCAAGGGAGAGCTGTACAAGCACTTGCGAAAAGCACAGCGATTCCCAGAATGGCAGGCAGCGCAGTACATTGCACAGATGGCCAGTGCGCTGAAGTACCTACACAAGAAGCACGTCATGCATCGAGACATCAAGCCAGAGAACATTCTAGTTGGCCTGCATGGTGAGATCAAAATCTCGGATTTCGGCTGGAGTGTACACGCTCCAAACAACAGGCGAAACACCATGTGTGGTACCCTCGATTATCTTCCACCGGAGATGATTAAGCCAGGCCGCGAGGAGAACTGGTACTCAGAAAAAGTCGATCTTTGGAGTTTAGGCGTGCTCACATACGAGTTTCTGGTCGGCGAAGCACCATTTGAGGATACGCCGGTTATGACCCAGCGGAGAATCGCGCGATGCGAGATGACAATTCCTCCATTTGTGAGTGCTGAGGCTAGAGATCTGATCAAGAAGCTGCTTGTTCTGGATCCTGAGAAGAGATTATGTCTTGAGGATGTTGAACAGCATCCTTGGATCATCAAGCACTGTGTCAAAGGCGAGCGACACTACCAGCGGACAAGTGCCCAGAACAAGGAGAAGTCCAGGGAGTAATGTGGTGTAATGACGGTATCATGATAGATGAAATGATAACAGATTCTCGTACTGGGTCCGGACTGGCATATTTGGGGTATGAGGATTGGCGTTCTGGGGATAGCATAAGCGCAGGAATCAGCATATGACATTGGTGTTGGGTCTGAACTTCGCTTGCAAGGCTCGTACGTATGGCGAAAATACGAAAGCCACTTTATCGTGCATACCAGAAACTTGATCCATCAGTGACCTTCTCGCATCTTTCGAACAAAGATGGGCTCGATTGCTGAACATGGGTTGTTGTGGATGATCGAATGCTACAGCCGTTCCTTCACCTCCGCGGAGCGAGATACATCCGAGCTAACAGCGGAGTATCTAGAGATTCTACAGCACTGCTTCCACTCTCCTCTTCGTACCAACTCCGTCTCCACGATTTCGATGTATCGATCGCCAAACATGGCAGAATCACAGACAACCTCATCGCCGCCCTCCAGCCCATCGTCCGATCAACAAACCTACCAAACCTGGTCCAACTTCTTCTCCATCCTCACCAACTCCGCCTCCCAAGAAACCCGCGCCGCCTACTTCGCCGAACGCGACACATTGAACGAAACCCGCGACTGCGCCCGCTGCGAGTCGGACGTAGCCTACCTCTTCAAAGCCTCACCCATCATAACCTTCATGAAACACAACATCGACCTCCTCGGTCCCAGCGATGGCTCCGCATCAATAGGGCCCCACAACATAAAATGTCGAAAATGCACAACAGCACAATCCGGTGGCTTTAGCCCCGACCACGGCATATTACTCTGCGCCAACCAATTCCGGAATCGTGGACATCTCGAAGACACCTTAGCGCATGAAATGGTGCATGCATATGATCATTTACGTTTCAAGATGGATCCTTTGGATTTGAGGCATGCGGCTTGTATGGAGATTCGAGCGAGTATGTTGAGTGGGGAGTGTAGATGGACACGAGAAGCTTTCACACGAGGGCAATGGGGTTTGACGCAGCAGTTGCAGGAATGTGTGAGGAGACGGGCGGCGCTTTCTGTGAGGAATCGGCCGGCTTGTAAGGATGATGTTCAGGCTGCGAGGGTTGTTAATGAGGTTTGGGAGAGTTGTTTTAATGATACGAGGCCGTTTGATGAGATTTATAAGTGAGAGAGTGGAGGTGGGAACAGGAAGAGTTGCGGATATGGGGAATGGTTGAAGAGCATTTGAACGATTCTGGCACGAGTGCATCATGGCATGATTGGAGGCCTTTTGCCATTCCAATGAACCCCGAACACCTCATGCTGGGATGGATCACAATGCGCAATCGGACATGCAGCGCATGATCAGCACAACCCAGACTACAGAAATGTGCCCAGACCCGGCCATGCTTTCTCGCTTGCAGACATGCAACACAGATGCATCAATACCACAGCGAGCTGTTCGTCGCTTCAACAACTAAGAACTGACCAGTGTAATAAGTCTTGCTTATGCAGACTTTCATTTCGACTGTGGCTGGCCATGGTTGTTGAAGACCCGGACAGCACATGGTCTCGAGAATTCAGCTCTTCGATATCACCTCGCTGAACACCCACCTACAAGGATAGTAGGCACAAATACGGACATACGCGTATATCGCAAAGGGTGCACCGAGCGTTCATCGAAGAACGTGGTCATCACCAGACTTGGAGTACATCAACTTCGAGAGTCGAAGCAGATGTAGCGATCAGTCGTCCTTTGAGCAACTTCGAAGCAGGATCTGTACTATCCAGTCCAAAGCTAAATGTGCTTCCAATCCTGAAATCACGAGCTCAAGAGCGTTTCTTTGACAGTGGATTTACACGGGAAAGCGGTGCTACAAGGATTATTGCACAAGTTCGAAAGCGTACGAATTCTCTGCTTCTGGTGGTCACTATCAAGGCAGTATCGTAGGCAACGATGCTGTTGCAGCACAATCCCATAATTATGATCCTGGCCCCACTCGCGCATATCTAGGAGGCCGGGACGCTAGAGAATCCTTCAAGAACCTCAGATTATTGATCACCAAAAATCCTCATAATCCCGTTCGTCTCACCACCTCCAACCTGACAAACTACCCAACATGGCCTCATTCCTCGACCGTGTCTCGTCAATATATCCCTCCCTCGAAGACCGCCGCCCTCTTCCAGCCCTTTACACCCCAACAGCCTACCTCTTCACAATCCTCCCATGGCTCCTCCCCAAGTCACAAGGCCGCATCCTCGCAACACTGCCCATCCTCTCCCTCCTGTTCTTTCTCCGACCATACTACACCTCCGGCTCACCCCTCGAAGACTACAATTCCGCAATTTACCTCTTCTGCTGGCTTACCGGCTACCTCGACTTCCTAGTCTTCTCCCCAGCATTAGATGAACCCGAACCACGATTCCAAGGTCCCTCCAAAATCGAAGGAAGTGGAAGTTACGACACCTATCCCTCAGGAACTGCTATCGACGACTGCCACACCCTCTGGGATCGCCTGAAATTTGCAATCCGATTGAATATATTCGGAAGAGGAATCGGTTGGAATTGGCAGGTTAAGAATGTCCCAGCTATTACTGATGCCAATAAGACGAAATGGACCTACGTCCGCGATAGATTTCTCTCGGCGATCTCATCTTTTATCAAGAAGACGATCGTCGTCTACCTCCTTGGCGCAGCAATCGCTTTACAAAACCACACCGATCCCGGAACTCCAGTATACTATGGTTTCAACATCGCAATTGGCTGGTTAGTAGCAGCTTGGCCCTGGCATTCGATTCCTTTTATCTATGATTTGGCTGCTGCGAGTAGTGTGGCTTTAGGAGTCTGTGATCAGTGGGAATGGCCGCCTTATTTTGGTCCGTTGGAGGAGATGTGGAGTGTTAGGAGGACTTGGAGTGTTACTTGGCATCAATTGACGAGGAGAGTAAGTTCGAACCGGAGCTGTGATTGTTCTGGTGCTGATGTGGTTCTCCTTCAGATGCTCAATCAACCTGCCATACTACTTACAAGATTCCTGGGACTGAGGAAAGGAACGTTATTGTCGAGATATGCGCAGTTGTATTTGACGTTCTTGTTTAGTTTGGTAAGAAACCTTGCCGAGCGCCATTGGGAAAGTGTTGCTGACTGTCGCAGGTATTGCATTGGTACCTCATCTTCAACGCCACAAGGGAAGACGGAGGAGAATTCAACTTCTTCTTGTCACAGCCCATCGTCATCACGATCGAAGATTTCGTACAACACTACTGGCGACGATACGCAGGACGTTCGAAATCCGACCCTTTGTCCAAATTCGAACGAACGATCGGCTACATATGGACGATTACATGGTTCTCAATCTGCTTACCTCCCTTCGCCAAAGGTCTAATCAGTGCCAGAATAGCGGGTTTCGATGCAGAAAGCATTTTAAGAATGGGATTGAAACATGCAGATGAATTCATGAGATCATGAACACGATCGAAAGGCTTTTCTGTACTCTACGATCTACTGTCTATGTAGCAGTCGGCACAACCTTAACATCCACCCCCTTCTTACTCCCCGCATCATCATCCTCTTCAAAACTCTTCTTAGCAGCAACAGCATGCCCAGCAATCACAACCTCTCCAGCATCCACTTCCGCAGCAAAAGCCAACCTCTTAGGCCTCATATACTTAACATCAATATACCTCAGAACACAAGTCATAGCAATACAAAGTACCCAAATCGCAATACAAGATTGCCATCCATATTTGTAGAACGGAGCTTGACTCGCTGGCCACACAAGGACTTGACTCCAAGATGATATGGCGTAGTAAAACGCAACGGAAACGCCGACGATGAGACTTCGAGCTTCGGGATCCTGGGGAATGAGATCCGATAGCCAAGCGAAGATTAAAGGCGCGGTACCCAGAGCCAGATAATTGATAAAGTAGGACGCATATGCCGCAGAAACTGCAATTTTGTCGGGATGAGATGTCCAGATTGACATTATTATGCAAGGAATCAGACCGATAACACCTTGAGTGACGATAAGTGTCCATCTCGTTCCAAGGAAATCTGAGAGTAAAGCCCAGATCCAGACGAAAGCGACGTTAATGGCACCACCTCCTATGGGAATGACGTTGACTTCTTCTGTTGTCCAGCGTTTCGTACCATCGGGTTTCGTTTGTGCTTTGAGGAAAAGGCCGAAGTAGACGTATCCATAAGTCGCGAGGACAGTTCCGGCGTAGAGGATTGCGACGAAGTAGATGATCCAGGATGAGAATGTACGTTTTGCGGATTCCCAGGTGACTTTCTTTGGTTCGGCTCTCTTGTGGCGGAGGAGACGACCGATTGCTAGTTCTTGGTCGTTGCGACTGAACCAGAAAGCTCGGGGGTTGCGTTTGTTGGGGTAGTCTGGTAACATGACGATTCCTAGGAATCCCCATATGATTGTGATGATGCAGTTGATTATGAAGAGCCACCTCCAGCCTGCGAGTCCGTAGCGTCCGTCCATTGTTGACATGATGGCTGCTTGCATGGCTCCTGAGAGCATGTTGCCGATGGCTTGACATGAGTGGTAGAAACCCATTCTTTTAGCGAGCTCGGTGGGTGTGTACCAGTGCATGAAGAGTGTCATCATTCCGGGCCAGGCACTACTTTCAAAAGCTCCGAGGAAGACTCGGATTATGTATACTTGTTTGGCGCTGCTGACCATGGCCATCAGACCAGTCATGATACCCCATCCAACTTCCAGGCCAGGTAGCCACCATGAGGGACGAACGTAAGTCATGATGACTTGCGAAGGGACAAGCATGATGCAGTATGCCACGTTGAATGCGGTTGTGAAGTAGTTGAGCTCGTTGCCATAGAGTTTGAGGTCCTCTTGCATGCCACTGACATAGGCATTGTTGATATTCTGCTGATCGAGATACTTGATGACCTGGGAGAGACAGCCGAATGTCATCAGGAAGAGATCCAGTCTGCGAACGAATGCCTTCTCTTCTTTGGTCCGTTCTGGTGCCGCAGCCAGGAAGGCTGGCTTGTTGCCACCGAAAAGCTTCATCTTGGAGGTTGGCAATAGAGGTGTGAGTTGAGACGGATGGTCTTCGCCCTCAAGGTGCGAGGGGATTGTGGTTGGTTTTGATGCCCGCCAGGATGCCTGCCCATTCTCCATTCTCCATTCCCGGGCCGAGACCTATCAATGTTATCGCGTGGTCATATGCATGTTTCACACGCATTCACTATCGCCAAAGTGGACGATGTTGCACTGCGTCCTCGCAGATCGGCGTCTTGGCACAAACGGCCAGGGTGCAGATAGAGGCCGATAGGCGGATCGTCGGGCGGGCAACTCAAAATGGTAGCAATAGGCATCTCGTGGCGGAAGAAGTGTTCTTGTCAATGGAATAAGCCCTGCTTGGTAGTTCCGACTGTGAGGTGGCGTTCTTGCGGTATTGCTTGTAGAAAGCTTTGCGACTCACACAGTGCTCTCCATCATGGCACCGCATGCTACTGAAAGCACCATCTTCGAAGCCGAACTGCCAGACAGGACGCCCGTCGCCCGGGAGAAAGGACACCGATCGCTGCCGATATCAGAACCGTGTCTATCATATTGGCACAGAACGACCAGGGCATTTGAGCACTTGCACGAGAACGAACATGAGTCCGTTCCTGCAGCGGTCAAGTACCTCATTATTGGGTCTGGACTGTCTGGTAGCCTGACAGCATGGTCGTTGGAAGAGAATGGCGTCGATGCAAAGGAGATCGCCATTCTTGAGGCACGAGAAGCAGTGTCTGGAGCTTCAGGTCGAAATGCCGGACACGTTCGCCCAGATGCTTTCCGTGGTTTTGCCGCGTATGCTCGCATTCATGGACCCGACCAAGCCAGGAAAATCGTAGAGAACGAGAAACTCGTCTTTGAGAAGGTCGACGCTTTCGTCGAAAAGCACCAAGTTCCTTGCGATTTCAATTCAACGACGACCTTTGATGTCTGCTTGACACCTGAATTTGCGGAGTATGAGAAGCAAAGCTTTGAGGCATATCGAGCTGCTGGTGGGGATGTCTCTCACGTCAAATTCTTCGATGCTAAGGAAGCGAAGAAGAAGACTGGAGTCAAAGATGCTGTTGCTGCGTATGAGTGGCCAGCAGGGAGCTCTCATCCTGCTAAGCTTGGTCAGTTTCTGTTGAGTGGTCTCATTGCCAAGGGCGTCCGACTATACACGCACTGTCCGGCCACAGCGGTAACGAGTCACGAGCTCAGTGATACAAGCGACGCTAATCGATGGGATGTGCACACTCCGCGAGGAGTGATTGCGACCGAGAATGTCGTGCATTGCACCAACGCGTATTCGGCATATCTTTTACCTGAGCTCGAATCATTTGTAACGCCGAATCGTGCCCAAGCTCATTCTTTTGTGCCGTCGTATTCATTGTCAGGCTCAAGGGCACTGAAGAGCACCGCATCGCTGAGGTATGATCTCAAGCATTTCTTCTCTTTCATTCAGCGTAAAGGCGATGGTACTGTGGTTTTCGGCGTGTCAAGGGAGAACCCAGAATGGAGCCAAGAGACCAAGAACTCCATTATTACGTTCGATGACTCGAGTTACAACGAAGAAGTCGCGTCCACAGCAGCTCGCACTTTCAAGAAGCTTTTCCCAGAAGACAACGTCAAGTCATCTCGGCATGGCGAAGGAGCTGAGCATTTTTGGACCGGTATTATAGCTATGACTCCGGACTCAGTGCCGATGGTTGGTGCAGTTGAAGGCAAAGAAGGGCAGTGGGTCAATGCTGGTCACAATGGACATGGTATGGCTAGGATATGGTGTTGTTCTCCAGGACTTGCAAAGATGATTCTTGGTGAGCCATGGTCAGCGACTGGACTCCCTGAGTGCTTTCAATTTAGTAAGGCCAGACTTGAAAGGGCCGCTAAGCAAAATATCAAGAGTGTATGGTAAAGTGATGTTGTTGTAGAGAAGACGCGAACGCATTTCAGGAGTTCACAGCTCAGCACGAGCCCGATGTTGTCATCGGCGGTGCCTTCATCAACTCTGTCAAATTTTCTTCCTCTTCATCAACGACCTTCGGACAGCTGGCTCTTCTGGAATGAATCAATGCCCTGGCGGCCTTTTGGCATAATTGCTTCGGCTCACGCCGTTGTGTTGCGAGTTTTCGTCTGCTGCTGACACCGCCGCCTCCTGTCTTCGCGTTGGCAATGATGAGCTCGGCCAAGCGGCATCGAGCCGGGCGGCAAGAGCAGAGCCTGCCGACCAGGCGAGAACACAAGACCACAGCACTATAACACTGGAGGTACTCACTTGATCCTTTGGCAGATTGTTCGCTTCAAAGTAGGTTCGGGCCAGCGACCCAGCCACAACCCCTCTTCGAGACTCTGAGTGAGAGGAGAACTTCAAGGAACCTCGTTTCCCGGCTTGGGACTGCTGCAGCAGGAACATCATTCCAGATATGTCACAAATACGCACCGGATTGGCGCTGCGGCGAGCAGCAAGAAATAACGAGATTCAGGGCTCTACAGCTGGGCTGGCACCGGGATGGTCTCAAGCAAACCTGATCGTGGTACCCTCTCAGTATGCAAACGACTTCAGGCTGCTATGCATGCGGAATCCAGTTCCATGTCCTCTACTGGCTGAATCTGACAAAGTCGGCTCTTATGATCGAGTCAAATCTCGCGTGCCTTTCTTAGAAGATGAGGACATCATGGAGCACACTTGTGACCTCCGGAAGGACGCTCCGAAGTACATGGTCTACCAGGATGGCAAGCTTGTCAAAGATCATTGTCCTGATGTCGTTGAGGACTGGACTAAAGAGCATGTCGGTTTCCTACTTGGCTGCTCTTTCACCTTTGAGCGAGCTTTGACTGCTGCGGATCTGGAACCCCGCAATATCACCGACAAACGAAATGTGCCTATGTGAGTATCGATGTTAGCACCGCTTTCATCCATGAATAAATACGACCATGCCTCATCACCGAAGCGTCGCTGATCCTCCTGCCCTCTACCTACAGGTACCGAACCAAGACACCTCTCAATCCATCTGGCGTCTTCAGGGACTGCACTTATGTGGTGTCAATGCGAGCATACAAGGAAAGCGAGATAGACAAAGTCCGAGAAATCACCAGACCTTATGCCTTGATGCATGGAGAGCCCATTGACTGGGTAAGTGGCTGGTGCCATTTCGGCAAGCCTTGTGAGCGAGCGTTTTACTGATAGGCATGTTCCAATCTGCAGGGCTGGGATGCTCTCGAACGTCTCGGCATAGCCGATATATCGAAGCCGGAATGGGGTGACAGCCCTCTATCCAACGACGGCAAACCTCTCGGCGACGTCAAAGGCTCTCCGAACGACGTGCCCATCTTCTGGGGATGTGGCGTAACTCCTCAAGACGCAGTGTTGAAGGCAAAGCTTGCCGGGACAGTTATAGCACATGCTCCTGGGCATATGATTGGACTCGATTTCAGAGACTCGGATGTCGCAAGGATCAGCTAACCAGCGCATACAGATAGAGCAAGTAAAGTTCACAGGCTCGGCCTCTGACCTGCTCCTCTTTCACAAGCATTGTCATCAACCGATTTATGCGCCGCTCAACATGACGATCGTGATATGCTCTGGAATGCCGTGTCCAATGCTTGAAGCGACTTCCAGGTTCTCCGCAATCATTGAGCACGTTGATAACATGTGAAGCTATCATGTGCAAGGCGGAGTCTCTATTATCCTCAAATCGAATGTCCAGAAAGCGGAGGCGTGCCCGTACCTTGCATAAACCGAACCAGGTCCCGCAGCTACGGGAGGATGATCCGCGATGCTGGAAACTTTCTGCCATGATGTGAGGCCGCATGAGCGGCATGACTAAGCTGGCCGTACTAGAGGAAGACTACTGATATGGACGAGGCCGATACCACGTCTTACATCGCAGCTTTCTCCGTTGCCAAGAATTGCTTTCTACAGGCCAACGTAGAATGGCTGAGGAGCCACTTTCGATTGCAATATTTGGAGCAACAGGAGCACTGGGAAGTTCAATTGTCAATGCATTTCTGGAAATTCACGTTCGGAAGTGTTTTGGACGCCTCATCGCCTATTCGCGAGATGAGCACAAGCTAGAACGATGGCGGACACAAGCGGGAATATCACTTCGCAGATACTCACTCGGAAACATCCAAGACAGCATCGTCGACGTCGATATCGTCATCAACGCAGTCAATACTTCAGACACAAACTTCCACACTAGTCTGCTTAAAGCTATAGCCGTAGTGAGGAGCACAAAGATTTACTTCCCCTCAGAGTTCGGCATAGACGGCAGTACTCTGGACTTCCGACACGACTCGTTCGAACGCAGCAAGAGTCTCAGCCATCTGGCTAGAAAGTCTCTGCATAGCACCAAAATCTGCCAAGTCTTCCCTGGCATCTTCCTCGAGAATGTTCTTGGATCCTGGCTTGGCCTTGTAGACACTACTTCAAGTAACGAGATGAGATTAATTTCCGTTGGAAGCAAACACACCCCAATCTCATGCACATCAGTCATCGACATAGGACGAAGCGTTGCTCAACTCTGCCTCTTGCCTGCATCACAGATCCCGGACATCATACACCTAGCCGGAACAACGAACTCAATAGCCGATATGGCGGAGATCCTTGCGAGAGAACATTCAGAATGCATTAAGGTCGTGGAATTGTCCTTACCAGACTACAAAGCTAGCGTCCTGGTCAGCAGTCCTAGTAACGAGGCCGAGTACCTGAAATTCGTCATTGGGGAAGGAAAGGTAAATCATGGCAAAGGTGGTCTATGGAATGGCAATGAACTTGTCAATCCGCGAGAATGTAGGTGGAAGTGGAAGACTTTCGAGGACATGGTGAAGGAGACTGACGGGAGGCCATGGAAGAGCGAGTGAAGGGGCAAAAGTGCTTATTTCACATGGATCATCTACTGACTTTGAAGCAACACAATAGAGGATATACCCAACCACGACGAGAACTTCAATGCCCCTCAGCAGTCAGGCTGCGTTCAAGGCATTTCAACTCTCGAGGCTACTACCTAGTACGAATATTGAAGGTGTGTGGTACTCGACTCAACGCAGAAGTTATCGACTTTTCACCTTCGAAGCTGCGATATATATCCTCAAGGTCGAGTGAATGAACACAGCATATCGACCCATAGTAACGCACGATCCATAATATAACTTTCAAAGCCATGAACAGATACAAAAACAAACGATCGCCCTCAGATATACAGCTCGATGAATCTGAACCACGACCCCATTAACCTTCTCATGGTTGACAGCATCACGTTCATTCGCATTTGAAACAGCAGCATTAACCGCTGCGCCATAGAGCCGAGAATGATCGTCGAGGTTCAAGTGCATTTGGATTCGGTTTTATACCTTTTGATGCTTTCACGCTTCTCTGAGTTGCGCTGAGATCAAAGACTTGCTTCTAGCCTAGCCCTCTGCACTCCGCAGACGAGACTCTGCGGTGACATAGGTATACCGGAGCGTGTGGAAGAGACCGTCGTCAGTCATGTGAGATCTAACTACCTCACTTCAAGGAGTCTCCGCAGCGCCTGGCTACACACCTGGTCATGGAAACCTCGCGAAAGCCTTGGAACGCCAAATAGGACGGAGTACAGTCTTGAAGATATTCACCAGCTACGCGAGGCTCGGCATCGCTCACATCATGATGTCTCTGCAGCAGGCGCCTAGACATCAAGTCAATCAAGTACCACGAATGCCTTCGATCGCCAACACCACCGGAGTAGTATTTTCAAAACATCCAGCAGCTACGAGACGCTGGGCCTACCTCACATCACGATGTCTCCACAACGAGCGATTACACAGCAAGCCGACAAAGTTCCACAAACGCCTTAGGACATTAAATTCCTAAGAATCATCGAGCTGCTTAGGTATGAGGACGACTGACTCCACGCTGTTCGGTCTCTACAGATAGTTATTACATATCAGGTCAACGAAACATCCCCGACGCCTTGGAACAATGAACTTCCCAGAGTCATCTCTGATTTCCAAACATGAGCTACGTGAGGTAAAGTTCGGCTCACATCCCGCCACCCTCTCGAGCGCTCCACTTGCGACTGCTTCACCCACCCATCCACTTTGATTTGATATCTTCCAGTACACCTCAACGCCAGGAGAAGTCTCTCGAGAGGCCTCAGAATGAAGATAGCTCACACGAAGAGATCTCCACTGCGACTGCTGCCGCGGCCCGCCGATGGAATTTTCGACAACCAATTAATCCCAAGGCGTCAGATATTTCATGGTAAATAGTGATCCTGAAATCTCACGTCCTCAGCCTTCGTGTCCTGCTTCCCAAGTCCATAAGGATACTTGTCCTTGAACCTCATCCCATCAACCTTCGCACCGACTCCGCCACCAGTTCCGATGTGCCGATACATGTCCTCGAACCTCACACCCTCCATCTTTGCACGATCAGCACCACCACCCTCGGTCCTAGTATACCCATTCCACTTCCCATACTCATCGTCAAATCTAACTCCCTCAGCCTTCTTACCTACTGCTCCCCAAAGTGGCCCGTTCCCAGTTCCACCCACATCCCTGGTTCCGCCACCACCTCGCATCTGATTCTCCCTCAAAACGTCAACAATCCTCTGAACACCCCTCTCATTCTCCCGAATTAATCTGTCTGTCGCCTTTTGATGACAATTCGCAATCGTTTCCGCCACCTTACTAGTTCTGGCAAGATGTTGTCTCGCCACCATTTGCGACTTCAGGAACATGATAGTTCCGACGCCGAGGCATGCTAGAAGCGAGACGCGGGTGAGGGTCTGCGAGATGGTAAGATGCGGGAGGAGAGGTTTCTCGTCTTCGGGGTTTTGAGCATTGCGAGACATTTTCGTCGTTTCTTGGTGAATGTGCGATGAGGGACTTGTTGATGAGCAAGTAGGTGTAGAGGGAATTTTAAGCTGAGTGTTGAGGTGAAATTGGGGACTTACTCATTGAATAGTGATGTCAGGTATTGGCTGTGTGAAGATGGTTCCGTGAAAGCTTGAAAGGTGTCTTTGGTTTGGTTGTGGGACGGGCCTGGAACAAGCATATTGGCTAAGTGACCACTCTTGGGATGGAGAGTAAGCGAAGCCACTCTTGCCAAATCTGAGGCAGTGCTTATAGACCAAGGAGTTGATTGGGATTGTCGAGGATGAAGAATACTTTGCATTATACATAAGCTCCAGATATCGGTACAGCAAGCTCTTGATTGCACTACTCCCGCTACTACAGATGTGATGCATAAATGCTTCCATATCGCATTGATCAGAGAATCGTCTAGAGAAGAACCTAGTCAGCATGTCAACACGGTCCTTGCTTTCAGTATTGCTCAGACTTACCCTCTGCCTTTTCCTTCCTGGTCCACCCTGGCCGGCGCTGCTGGCATCTTGTCTTTGAGATCGCTTCTCTTGCGCATCGAGCACCAAACTGAGAACATCGTAACCGAACTGTGGGAACTCGAGACACATCCTCTTGAATTCGTGCTCTGCCTCGTGACGCAGCACGTGGGATCTGGTTGCCCAGAAGGCTGCGACTGGCTTTCTGATGCTTTCGTCGTCGACGCTGGTCTCCTTGTAGACGAAGCGGGCATATGCGATCTCGCCCTTGGCAGTCGATTGTGTAAGGTGGATCTTCTTGTGTGCAAGCGCTGCCAGCGCAGGCAGGCCAAATTTCTGTGCGAGAGTATAGACCCGAGCGTGACGGAGCAGACCAACACCGTCGTTATCTGGTGAAGGAACTGTTGCATCGTATTCGAGAGTTGTGTTGCCAGATAGTGCTGGGAAATAGTCCGACTTGTAGAGGTATTCCAGCACGGAGGCAGTCGCGGCCTCGTCATCGTTCTGCAGCTCAATGCGCCTGCGTGCAGCACCGCTAGAGAACTGTGCGCAAGCCTCCTGGAAGAATGGTGATTGGGTAAGCATCAGCTCGTGAGCATAGAGTGTGGTGGTTTCGCCGGTATTGCCGACGATGAGTTCGACGATAGGAGATCGAAGGTAGCTATGCGCATAGCTTGTCAGTCTTGCTCAGGTATAGGATACTGTACTTGCTATTGGACTTACTCCAGGAAAGTGGTGCGGGTAGGTACAGTCGGCTCGATGTCTTCGAGGCCCGCCGGCGCGGTCTCGTCTACTACTGTCTCCACACCCTCTGGTTCGCCCATGGTCTCGTCGGCGACATCCTCGACGTCGATGTCCTCGTTGTCTGCCATTTTGCGCTGAGCTTGAATGTAGTCCTCAGAAGTCGTCCTTGGTGTCGCAAAGTAGTCAAGTATCAAGCGCTAGTCAATGCGACCAGCTATCGCCAAGCTCGGGAGCGTGCAGAGGGTGGTGCGGTGTTGACGGCGGTGATGGAGGAGGGAGTCGGAGGAGGCTGGAGAGCTCTTGCCAATGTTGCAGCTCGAGAGGCTGGGAGCCTTGGCGTCAGGATAGGGAGGCCCAGATGTACCAAGTAGATAATGCTACTTTCTACCTATATACCGTATTTCTACTATTCTATATCTTCTACACTCGCTAACACTCGCTATCTACTCGCTATCTATCGTAAGATAGGTCTACGTATTAATCTATTACCCTAGAAGCTCTAGATTACTACTTAAGTCTATAGTAGTACTTTAATAGAAGAGATTATCTAGTACTTAGAACGAGAAACCGGCCGTTCTATATTAACTAAAACACTTTAACGAAGCCTTAGAGATTAGGAGGTC